>JAOUQZ010044833.1:0-11039 GCA_028564935.1 Neosilurus hyrtlii | reverse complement strand
TATAAATCACAAATATATCACATATATCCCCTGATGAGTGGGCAACCACGAAACAGGCTTGTCGGGATGAAATTGTAGTACTGTTTTTTTTTTCCCACATACAATATACATATATATATATATATATATTATCAGATATAACTGAATAGCAAAGCTCAACGCTTTGCCTCTTGCCAGACATGGATAACAGTTAACAATATAAAATTTATCTTTGGTAAATTGCTGTGGCATAAGAGGAATAAAACACTACGGTCCTTGCTGCAAAAAGACCCTGATCCACCCTTGGGTAGTAGCACTTAACCTACCTCACGTCATGGTTTATTCTTTACTTAATATTCAGTCCTCTTCAGCAGAAAGCCAGTACTTTCAGCCGACGCACCGTTTCATCTTCACAATAAATTCGTCTGATGAATCGGGGTTTGAAGAGTAGCAGATCCTCCGTAGAATATCAATGACCTGAAATGTCAGATATTTCAGCTTTAATCTCAGCATTAGAGCGGCTTTAAAGCTGAAAGTCAGTATAATACATCGCTGGACCTTTCTTTTAAGATAGTTAGGGCAAGATAAATGAAAATATTCCAGTAAGAACCTACTTCTTAACCTCTTATTTTGACTTGGAGGCTGAGGATAGCTTTCCTTTCATGTTAGTAAAATAAAGACATTGCTGTGGGTTGTGGTTTTGTGCATGACCTTTGGTAAATCCATGCGTAAAAAATAAAAAGAAAGTGTGAAAAGCTTCTTAGCATTCAATCTGTTGGAGCTGCAACAAAATACATCTCAGCCATATGATGTAGCTAAAAAGACATGCTTCCCAAGAAATGTCATGGTTTTGGAGAGGAATATCAAAGATTTCAGCAGGAATTAATAATAAAAAAATTTATAAAAAATTATAAAATAAAAAAGAATTTTTAAAAATTAAAAATTATACATATATATGTATAATATACTTTTAAAATGATTAATTTTTACTAAGTTGGAGTTAAGATTTGTACATATTTGTTTAGAACTTTAAAAACACATCTACTTTATCATAATATATATATATATATATATATATATATATATATATATATATATATATATATATATAAAATCTTGAGTCGATTTTCAGTAGAACAGTGCTCGATACGTCGAAGTAGAGCTAAACATAGTGTATGCATGCATAAATAAATAATAATAATAATAAATTTTCACTATGAGTGAAAGTGTAAATATCTGTATTATGAAGCATTACATATTGGTTGTTTCCTGAAATCAAGGTGAACATACCACAACAATCCATCAGCAGTACAGTTCTGCAGTGTATCCACAGAGCCTGAGGTGAATAATTGTTTTTTTTGTTTGTTTTTGTTTTTTTTATTTATTTATTTTTTTTTATATATAGGACATTGCAATATAAGACATGAAAACTAAAACAAAGTCTTGAAAGCATGACACTGGTAATGCATGCTCTACTGTAGCATGTTTAAAACTCAAAGTTTCAATAAAATGCTTTTTATAAACGTTGAAAAAATATTCTGCAGCTTTCTTCAGATTTTTTAGTAAGGCATTTTGTTGAATTGTTAGGATTTCAGAATTAGTGACCATGGCACACCATGACGCATTCAAGCCTTATCCCGAGTTTGGTAGGTGGGTAAAACACCTACAGGACATGGTTTACTTACTTTTCTGTGTAGTATTTACGAAACTCTGAATGAGTTGGCTAAAAAAACTCTGCTAACTACATAACATTTAGCTTGGCTCAAAACACAGAGCTCACCTGATCTGCCTCTGTAATGGTTAAAATATGTACGTATTAGGTATAAAGATCTCGTTTTAGTTTGCTTTACTTTGTTTTCATGTAGTATATACTAAAGCTCTTTAAGAGATTTAAATTGATGCCATTATGCATCTTATTGAGTGGGTGTTTGGAGTTCACCTGCGTCTGTTGTGATTTTAAAAATGTATTCTCATTTTTGATTATGCTTTTGTGTAATAAATACTAAAACAATTTTTGACCCCCAGCTTGTTGTATGTCACTGAAATACTTTGTCTTAGGAACTATTCAGATATATCCACCATGCCTTTATTGTAAAATTGTTACAATATCACCCCGATCGCACAGAGTATTTTTTAAATATGTATTATAAATTTCCTGATGAATTTTTCTACTGTTAATTAAGATGCAACACTGTCTGCAATTTGGTACGACTTGGGAAAACTGCAGCTATGGCTTGTTTATTGGATGTAATGAAATTTCATGGAAAGTCTTTGATGGTTGTTGAATGTTTAAAGATTTAACAAGTGTACAGTAGCAGCTCATTTACTGAGATGAGCATGGAGACTAAGTGCATACGTTGACTGCACGGTGAACAGCGGGGCGTAGTCTTGGGATGATCCCACTGCTGCTGTATAATTTGAGCTGACTTCTCTTTTTATCCAGAGTAAAGAAACAAAAGCTTTAAGAGTCGGTACTAAAGATATGTAAGGTTAAAAAAAAAAAAAAAAAAAGGTAAGGTCTGTTGGGCTTTTTTCAACCGTGCCTAGAGGCTTATCAGGCCGGAGCTTATCCCCTGGGTTCCTTACCTTGAAGCAACTAGGAGTTCAACTCCCCCCGGATGGGATGCTACTAAAGATTTTTAATAAAGACTTAATTCGGAAAGCAAATAATTCATATTTGCCAACATCTGTTACTCTAAATCACATCTATTTATGAATAATTACTACTTCTTAACTCTAAACGCAAAATTGTTAGAAAGCTTTTACGCCCCTGTCACATATTAACGATTTGCAGAACTTATAGAACTTATAGCTAACTTATATCAAACTTATCTCCAGCGTATATTGACGTATCACCAGATAATGACGTATCAGTCGTGTTCCGGACAACCACAGAACTTTTACTGAACGTCTTTCTTATCTCACAGCTAGCATGTTATGGACACATTGGAATCATTAGGATGATTGGTATATAAAATGGGGTTCGAATGAGGAACAGGTCAGTACTCTTCAAGACTTCATGTTGAGCATTACATACTAGCTGTCCTCCAACAGCATGACCTCATCGATCTCTTCTACATGACGGTGATCTTGATCACACTTTGATGTACGTGTTTAGTCAGTAGTTTTGTTTGAGGAAAAACAAGTTTTTGAATAACATTGAAAAGACAGTAAGTTATTTTATGGCGCCTGCTACTTTTGCTGTGTTATCTAACAGTAAACCAACATGAGTACAGATATAGTTATAGAAAGGTCTTGGTCTTGATTTGTTATTAAGTCGAGTGGAAAAGCAGCAGTGGTCTGTTATCATAAATCTTTCAATCCTTACTGGACATTTTGCGACCCTGGCAAGAGCCTGAACTGTTTACAGACATAATCAGCAGCGCTCCGTTGAAGCTGTGATGTCAGCCATCGACACGTGACCAGTGTAATTATTGAGCCATTCTAATTACCCTCACTTGCTTGGCTTTAAATGAGATCCTTGCTGCTCACCCTTGTTCGAGTAGATATACGCAGCAGATACCTCCTCTGTCTTTCTGTTATCTCTGATTCACTTTCACAGAATTTCACACGTCAATTAGACGTGATAAGGTTTCCATCTGTTTTCTAATTGCAGTCTTCTTTACATTAGCATATAAGAGACTTGCTGCAAACCATTCTACTTGATACGCAGTGCTCATTTTTATGCTAATCCTGAAAAGACTTTAGTCGCATGCTAAACAGTTTAGCTTCCTGCTGCTATAGCAAAGATCTTGTATCTAACTGTTATCTTTATTTATTTAATTATGTACTTGTTTCTTCCATTTTTTATTTATTTTTTACATTAGGAAAGATATTTTTTGATAAGTTTCCGTATACTGAAAGCATGTAACCCTTTTAAGGGGTATTTAATGCCGTGCTCTTATTCAAGACCCGCAAGGGAAATTATTCCCTCTGCATTTAACTCATCCAAATTGAGCACACACACTTGGAGCAGTGGGCTGCCACACACACATTGGGGCTCCCGGAGAGCAGTTGGGGGTTAGGTGCCTTACTTAAGGGCACTTCAGCCATGAAGTTGGAGTAAGGGAGGGTGCAGCTCACCCCCCCACCACACGTTTCCTGCTGGTTCGGTCCCAAAGCTCCTTCTCTAACCATTAGGCTACCGCTTCCCCCATGGGGAGGTTGGTGTATCTTACTACTGGGCGTAATCGAGGTACACCCCACTAACCAACAGGACAACACACACACACACACACACACTCACACACACTGTTACGACCCGGTCTAGGTCGAGCCGTAACCTACGTGTTAATAAAAGAAACTACGACCGCTGTACGTTGTGTTCTTTTATTTGAATAGGTTGTGGACACTTCTTCAAAAGCCGGCCAGGACAAAATAATAAACAAAACACATCTAACTGCACAGTCAAACTGACTTCCCTACGCCAAGTAAAACAAACAAACATAAAAACACATTGGCTTTCCTCACTCCCTAGCTAACCCAAAACCAGGAGAACAGGTGAGGAAAAATAAATGGCACCGGCTTCCTACTAACAACAGGGCTATTTAACAGTAATTAGATTTACAAACACAAAAAACCATATACATGTATATTTACACACAATATATACAAAGTAAACAATCGGATCAATAGAAGACAGCATAAACAGAGTCAGAGCCAAGCACCAGGTCATACAAAAGAAATAACAAATCGTAACGGCGCGCGAACACACTACCAATTACAACAGAGGCAATACGCGCGCAAAGCTGTGATTCAGCCTTTGTTTAAAAACACTGCCGGAAGTGCTCTCCACCAATCACTAACCGGGAGGCAGGGCCAAGTTCAAGGTTGTTCCTTGATGACGGAGAAAACCGGATTCAGTGCAGTGAGCTGGACCTGCAGATGAGAAAAATCAATACAAACATGATACAAACAGGGACATAATACACACACACACACACACACACAACCATTCGCACACATCCACACCTATGGACAATTTTTATTATTTTTGGAACAGCCAATTGCCTAATGTGTATGTCTCTAGACTGTCGGAGGAAACCGGAAAACCCAGAGGAAACAGCCTTGCCAAGAACAGAACTCAAACCAAAGACTTTCTTCCTGTGAAGTAGGCATGCTAACCACTACGCCACCGTGCCACCTCAATATTACCATCTATTGAATTATAACATCAGTGGCTTTAAATACTTTTCAAAAAACACACACTTTGTATGGATGGATTTATTTGAACTCTTAGGCCTTGCATTTGGGGATTTCTTCAGCCTCAAACCCGGAGATATCCCTGAGATATTGCTTTTAGATCTCATGCATTCTTGCAGCTCGACTTTAAATCAATCCCCTTATTTGCATTAATATCCATAACAAACTAGAACAGTAATGGAAATTTTCTCTTCAAGCTCAGGTTTTAGGCCAAATTCTCTGGTCTTTACATTTCTATTTTTTAATGATACCTGCAATTTTTTTTGTTTTCTGAAGTCATGCCTATGATGTGATGGCAGGTATCTGTGTTTGAATGGTTTGATATGAAATTGATTCTTTGTCTTTGTACTTGGATCAGGATTTTAGGTGTGTTCTGTGTCATGCTTTGGATCAGCCGATCTTAGGTTACGCTGCAGAAGGTAAGAACATGAGTCCTGGTGGACCTTCCAGTCAAATAAAATGTTTACAAGCTGAAATATTTGAAGAAGCACCTTGGGGCAGAACGCATGGGTTGCAGACGGACTTATGTATGAAACAGGCTGCACTTGTTCATCTTTTCGTTGGTAGGATTTGATCTCTGAGACTTTCATTGATTCATATTTCAAGCTTGTAAAATGTTTAAAAAAAATAATAAAAAAGCTGGAGTCTAAATGTTGGATCTTTCTATACCCTGAAAGATGTGCAGGGCTATGAGATTTGTATTCAGAGTTGAGGTGCTTTCATCAGTCCTTATTTTCTATCCCTGATTTTTTTTCTTAAAGCTGATTTCTAGGTACTCTTCAACACAACTCTTTGACACGCTCCCACTACACCCTCCAAAAGAACTTGTATAACATAGTAGGAATGCAGTTGAAAGCAGTAAGAAGGTGATATGGTCCCCATGGATGCGGACGACATGATCAAACTTTGAACCTGTTAAAAATGCAGTGGACGCAGTGAAAACTTGATAAGGATTTAGCAATTCACATAGTACTGATATAACTAAAACCTTTTACGGGACTATGACTGTAGTACAAGCAGGCTTGTTGAGCGTAGACAAGAACATGAAAAAGTGCAGTATTTATAAGGACCGTACGCACACATTGAGAACATGGCAAGCGTGTCGTTCAACCGTAGTGAGAATGCAGATGGAAGAGAAAGAAGGATGTGATGTGTGTGATCATGCACATGGTAAGAAACTAGCAGGAATATGTTGGACATGGTGAAAACAGTAATTAGGACATAGCATGAACTTTCATTCATCAGAATTTATAGGATGCGGTGCGGTCTGTACGGTCTTCGTCTGGGAGGCAAAGCGGCCACATAACCTGATTCGGAATACGAGTAACTTTCCCCATGTACTGTTAATCTGAAGAAATGAAAGACTCCGAATGCATTTAATCAAGCGCTCGTTTCCTTTCCTATGTGTCAGCGCACACTTCCTGATGGTTGTGCTCACTCTGCCACCTGTATTAATATAATATACCGGTATAAATCTTCCCTGCAGATTGCATTAACATAAGGCTCATTTGTTAAAAAGATTGGTTTCGGCAGGACAAGTGAGTTACACGACACAGAAATTCGGCTGCCTCCAGATCTGTTTAAGTGACTCTGCTGTAAGCAAAAATCCATCACTATCAAATCACTTATGAAGCACAAGGACTGATGATAGAGCGAAAGTAGGAACGTGACTAAGTCTTCCAATTATATACAATAAAATATGTGACTATTAGCATGGGATCTATTAAAGTATTAAAGTAAGGGGGTTATTACTCACCAGATATGTGACCCATCACCAAAAAATAAGTCTGAATGGACTAATCTGTTAGTATATATACAGCATTTGGCAGATGCTCTTATTCAGCTTACAACTTACAATTATCATTTTTTTAGACAACTGAAGGTTAAGGGCCTTGATCAAGGGGCCAACAGTGGTGATAGTGGGGATTAGAACCACTGAACTTCAGATCAGTAACCCATCGCCTTAATAACTAAGCCACCATTGCCACTTGACATGTTTGTGTAAATTAACCTCATGTATGTAATATATATTTTAATACACATAAAAATGCAATGGAGTGAGTGGTGGTAGGGTGCTGGATCTCTGATACCAAGGTCAGGGGTTCAAAGCCCCGCTATCAGCGGGTTCTCACTGCCGTCCCCTCCGTGCAGCTAACTGGGTTATCAAAGGCTGGCCATGTCTCTCACTGTCTGTGGTGAGAGGCATGTAAAAGAACCATTGCTGATTTTTGTAAAGGGTAGACTGCATTGCTGTCAGCGTGTTTCTGCCCTGCGATGGCCTGGGGATCTGTCCAGGGTGCACTCTGCCCTTGCCCAGAGTCGGCTGAGATGAGCCTCCCCATAACCCTAATTAGGATTAAGCGGTTCAGAAAATGAATGAATGAATGAAAAAACTACAGATGCACTCATAAAGTACAAGGTACCTCTACCAGGCACAAATACATCATGGATATAATTGAACACGCCCCCACGTGTGTGTCTGAACATTTTAGGCCATGTTAACACATAAGATTGTTTATTTTTCCAAAATAATCCCATGCGTAGTGGTTACTTTTGACTGCTTCATGACAAGAAGGTCCTAGGTTGGAGGTCCAGGCACAACAAGGGCGTTTTATCGTTTATGTACTCCGTGTGCTTGTGTGGACCTCCTCCAGTGACTCCAGTTTCCTCCTAGTCCAAAGACATGCACATTAGGCTAATTGGTTGTTCTGGGTGTACCCTGATACCCTGTATATAGGCTTCAGACTCTCCACGACCCAATAGAATTAAGTCCCTCTGCGAATGACTGAATGAATTATCTCATGCACTGATCACTTTCAAAATTTAATGGTGTTTTACACCCAACTCAACACAAACTAACAAACAAAGCGAGACAGGTGAAAACATTCTCCTGACAGATATATTTAGACAGTATATAATTATTGTTGGGGCTCAGTTTCAAATATAGGCAACATTCAATGCAGATGGTACAAAAATATCACTACTGATGTTGTGAATCTACAACATGTCCTTTGAAAGGAAATCGGCTGTCTTAACCTTGCTTGAGTGCTGAAAACATCAAACCACACCTGTCGACTGCGGCACACAATTACCAAAGCAAATGTACGCCTGAAACACTCGTTCAGTCAGTTGACAATATTGCGGATGTAGATGTGTTAGGGCACCCAAGGTTTAAAAAAAAAAAAAAAAAAAACACTCAAGGAATCCTATTCATATAATTTATCAACTGAATCGACAGATTTTTTTTTAAATATTGCCACCAAAATGTAAAAATTCGTCTTTTCTGTGATTGAAAAGAGTCTTTCATAGAATTCCTAAATTATCCTTCAAATTGTTGGTTCCTTTTTTCTTATATAATCAAAGAATTACCAGTTTTCCTTGTTTTCTCTACAGTCAGGAATAACAAGCCTTGGCCTTTACTGTAGACGAATGCAGCACAAGCTCCGCCCACTCATGCTAATCTCATTTATTTGTCATTTTTTAGGCTTCATTTTCAAATTTTTCTTATCATGGCCAAATGGATGTGCTTCCCAATTCCACAGTGTTACATTATGTACTTATGCCACATTCACTTTCATCTGTCCGGATGAATAATAATAATAACAATAATAATAGTTTCATCACAACAATGGCATTTTTTGAAAAAAAAAAGAATGAACCTTCATACATGAAAGACAGAAATGTTTGTGATCACAGCTTCAAACAGCTCCTCTGAAATAGAAAAAGATGTAAACAGGGAAAAAAAGCTATTTCATTTCCCCCCCTTTTCATTCCATCCCTCTGAAATGCTCCTGAGAATAAACAGCTTCAGTGTGTGAACTTCTCTAAGCAAAAAATAAAAAATAAAAAAAATAAAAAAAGGTCATCTCTCAAAAACCCTGAAGGATAAATCACAAATCCAAGATTGACCCCAACCTTGAATCATTAAAAAATTATTTTCAAACCAAATATGTGTATTGAAAAATTATAAATAATAAATGCCATTAAGCCTGTTTTCAAATATCCAAATACATCCTGGCTAATGGTTGGTAAAATTTTAAAGAAAACAGTTAATTTTGAACCAATACATCCTTGCTAGCATCCCTCACTTACAAAGAATACTATATATATATATATATATGTGTGTGTGTGTGTGTGTGTGTGTGTGTGTGTGTGTGTGTGTGTGTGTGTGTGTGTGTACATTGATAGATAGATTATTGAATTTGTTAATATGTTAAATGGAAGTATTTTTTATTTATGATTATAAACTATCCTCTCCTGTTAGCTATTTTTAGTGTGTGATTTAAACTACTGAAACAATATAACAAAAAGCAACAAAAATTCAGAAAGCAACATATCTGGATGCATAGGGAGATTTTATCGCATATTTTAATACTCTAAAGAAGATAATCTCATTCCTACCAAGCACACCACTGATCCTGATATGCCCAGCTCCACAGAATCGACTTTTACCAAGGTTTGTTCTGATTTATGGGCTAAAGAGAGAGTCGCCGTCCTCAGTCCTGTGGGACGACGTTTTGGCACGGTGGCTAGTTTGAAGAATTTTTAATTGGTTAATCTGGGAATTGTCGTGTCAGTACTCCGAGATCACACCGGCGTTCTCAGAGAAACACCCAGATGGAGCTTGGAAATGGAAATGATTCTGCTGCTTGTGGTGCCATTAATCGCATAGTCGTGAATGTGCTTAGCAAATAAAGTTAGCTAAAATTCATGGAAAGGCATTTTTCAAACATAACATGTTTAAATAATCCACAGTAATGCAAAGAAAAAAAGAACTGTAATATTGAATATTGAACCTGTTTCTGTACACATTAGTAAATGTTATATTGGCTTTATTTTAGGATACAGACAGAACCAACTCACATATTACACCATATAACCTCCAGATCTTATTGTTAACAGCATGCTGACTCCAGTTCGCAACTCCTCTATTACAGACATCCCAGAGTTCTATGGGCCCCTTGATCAATTTGCTGCTGGAGCCACAGGTAGTGCTTTAAAGAGAGACTGAGAGATTAAGGGGAAGACACTTCAGCACAATGTGGGGTGGATGGATAAAGGGTTGCTATAGTTACGGAGTCTGTAAAACTCCCCGTGGAACATTTCTCATCTTTATTAACCTCCTGAGGATGTGGCTAACTCCAGAGGATGAGCAGACACCTGAGGAGATTTTCTGCTGGTGTGAGTTTGTTCTGCTACACTAACGCCGGCTTCAGGCAGGCGACTCTCATCGGATTTAGCTGCTTATTTATTTATTTTTAAAAATCTGTGACTGAAATAAATTAATGAATTAAATAAATGATTAATTGTTAAAAACAAGCAGATTAATTAAATGACACATTCCAATGAATGTTTATTAAATATGATAAAAATTATGTTGAATACAAATATAAAGAAATATGAAGACAATGAGAAAAGAAGGTCAGCGAAGGAGGCATGGCCTCTGTTTGGTTCAGTAAAGGAGGTGTGGCTTGTGTTTGTCAGTATCAACGAAGGATGCGAGCTAATGTGTGTTCTCAGTGAAGGGGGCATGGTATCTGTGTTTTACTCTGTGAAGGAGGCGTGGCCTTTCTGTGTGTTTTTCAGTGAAAGAGGCGTGGCCTCTGTGTATTTGTCTCAGTGAAGAAGGTGTGGCCTCTCTGGGTTTTTTTCAGTGAAAGTGTGGCCTCTGTGTATTTTTCTCAGTGAAGAGGGTGTGGCCTCTGTGTTTTTTTTAGTGAAGGTGTGGCCTCTGTGTATTTGTCTCAGTGAAGAAGGTGTGGCCTCTCTGGGGTTTTTTTTAGTGAATGTGTGGCCCCTGTGTATTTGTCTCAGTGAAGAAGGTGAGGCCTCTCTTAGTTTTTTTTAGTGAAGGTGTG
>JAOUQZ010044832.1:0-11039 GCA_028564935.1 Neosilurus hyrtlii | reverse complement strand
GGATCTTTAACGAGGATGAAGGTCTTTCCTTCACTTTCGAGTTGTGAAGCTGCATCATTTCACATGAAATATTGTCCTTTTGGTTAGAAAAATATTCCTAATAGCGATACATCCTCATCGTCTTACATATATATATCAGATAGAAAACCAGTCATTCATTTCCTAACACAGTTTAATAACTGCATTTGTTCACTTCCGGCCAGAACAGACTGAGTGACACATGACATCACTTCCGGTATTTGGTACATTCCCTTTCTGTAAGAAGGCAGTCGTTTGTATTTGTGTCTTCTGAAAATGAATTCGTGTTTTCTGAAAATGTATTCGTGTTTTTTGAAAATGTATTCGTGTCTTCTGAAAATGTATTCGTGTTTTTTGAAAATGTATTCGTGTTTTTTGAAAATGTATTTTTGTTAATTGAAAATGTATTTGTGTTTTCTGAACATGTATTTT
Organism: Neosilurus hyrtlii; assembly: GCA_028564935.1. Lineage (NCBI taxonomy): Eukaryota > Metazoa > Chordata > Actinopteri > Siluriformes > Plotosidae > Neosilurus > Neosilurus hyrtlii. Next base: position 10,589 of record JAOUQZ010044832.1, on the reverse strand, counting down.
TGTTTTTTGAAAATGTATTTTTGTTTTTTGAAAATGTATTTTTGTTTTCTGAAAATGTATTTTTGTTTTGCACTTCCCAGCCACCGTACTACAGGCTCATGTAACCTTCACATAATACCAACACCAGCATCATTAATAACAGCAATGATGATATTCAAGATAAAACAGGCTCAGGTATTTGTATCTGTATCATCAGATTTCCAAATTCAGGTATCAGAACTGGATCTAAAATTAAACACGGAGATTGGGGCATCCTTTAATAGCATCCATTTAACTACTTCACTTATTTAACAGAGATATTATGCATCTATGCTCAGAGATATGCTTCCTGTTTGCTAGCAACAACATTTTAATCCATACAGTAAATTAGCCTTTCTGTCCAATTCAGCAGGTCCAGAGTGCATTATACTTGACCGGTCTCTGCAAATCATTCACCTTTGGTTAAATAAAATAACACGCTACAGAGTTTTCAGTCGAAGTCAAAACCAAATGGCTAAAGAACTACCCTGACACAACCATGTTATGTTTTATCACCAGGAAAGAGTCCACAAAAACACAACAAACCCTTGTACTTTATTGCTGGTGTCAGTGTAGTTGCTGTCGAGTTTCAGTGCCATTTTGATAGCGCTGTCATGTCATCACGGTAAACCAACACTCTATTGGATTGTACTGTAAAAATAAAAAGTTGAACCACTGTCATATATTGCAGGCATTTAGTAAGAAAATAACCAAACTACTCCATTGTACATTTACAGTAAATTATAATAATTAACTAAATGACCAAGTTTTCATGGGATATCGATAAAACTCCTATTAATATATTTCAAGTTAGTTTCTCACCAAGTCATTTTAATTCTCATGTTGCTGTCCTGTTGCTTTCAATGCCAAAAGAAAATGTGTGTGTGTATCATTCTTAAACCAACACAGTCTCCTGCTCCCTTCCACACACACACAAACACTTATCTAAAAGTGAAAAGACCTTCAACCTGTGTGCCAGCAAACATGTTTATCACAGTTGTGTGTGCGCATGCGCAAGTATGAATATCTGTGCACCCCATATCCATGCCCAGTGCATACTGCCTGTTTGTTTTTCATGTTTTAGCCCTCCTGAGCTTATGCCCTACTTCCAGAAGAGAGCACAAATGTGTACTTTTAGCTTTGTGTTTGTGGGCGCTTTGCTCAGTATATCTAATTTACCATAATCACTGATCCTGTGTTCCATCATCAGAGGAGATCTGCAATACAGAACACACTGGGCATATGCAGTTTTCCTCTATTAGTGTGAGTCAAGAGACTCTTAAAGCCCTCACTATTCCCTTAATGAATTTAAAAAACTACGCCACATTGACATCACATTATTGGCCAAAATTCCATCTAAATATTAAAACCATTTTGATCCTGGCAAGATTCATGCTGACGTAGAGTCAACCATTTGGTACTTCTCTACACAAGAAAATTTCTTGATTTTAACCTGATTGCTTATTTATTTTTAAATCTCGACTTTTGTCGTAGCCAATTCCTACCCATGAACAGCATCTGCTTCCTTTGCTTTCCTGATGCCAGCTGACCACTAACACACACACACACACACACACACACACACACACACACACGCATATTAATGGGCAGCCTAACACACTCGATGGAAGGCACTACCTGCCCCTTTTTGCTTGCTCACATCATGAGCTCACAGATGTCCATGATAGATTAGTGTCACTTGTGAGAGACAGTAAAGAGATTGTATGCATTCCTGCACTCCCCATGAGCTCGGACAATTAGATTCAAGGGCTGCATTCATCAACCGAGGCTGAACCCTGCAAGCTTGAATCTGCAAATGGTAGAGGCGCAACTTGTCACCGTTCTACCGGGGAGCCCTTCATGAATTAAAAAAAGTAATAATAATTAAATAATAATAATTATGATAATAATAATAATAATAATAATAATAATATTGAAAAAAAAATACTCCTCAAATTCACCTTTCAGTGAAAGTCTGTGAAACTAAATTCAGATTCTAATTCTGATTCACATTCACTCATTCAACAAGAGGGCACACCTCCCCTCTTCTTCTTAGCCTTTTGTTAAGCACCTTTAAAATGATGGCAAAACTATGGGTGGAGTTTGGCTCAGAGCTGGGGTGAAGTTGCACCTTAAAAATGTAGAAAATCTAAGACTAATAAGTGATGACTGAAACAAATGCTTTTTCAGTTAAAATTTCTTCACCACATACTCTGTTCACTAGCAAGGTGCCTGGTTATTCAATTGCACCAAAGTACAGATGCTAAACTATAACTGCTTCACATGTCTTAATACACTTAATACACTGTATGGAGTAGCCCGCAGTACCAGCACTTCTGTCCCAGTGAAAGATATTTGTTTACTTCTAACTATGTCAATGAGGGAGGTGTAAGTGCTACTTCATGCATTGGTTTCAGGTTGCTAAGCAGCAACAGTCATGACTGATGCAAAACATCAGATAAAGGCACTACAAACCAGCAAAAGAGAATGAGGACCCCTGTATGACTCATCTGTGTTCTGGGTTTCCCCCAATACTCTCTGTGTACTTCCCAAATGACTGAAAGCTACAAAGCAAAGATTTTTTTTGAAAAAACAAAACAAAAAAAAAGACCCATTATGCTGGGGTGCAACAATTCTCTACATGATGTTCCTGAGCAGCTCACTACCACACACAATCCAGAAATACATTTACTTTTACAGCATTTGGCAGACGCTCTTATCCAGAGCGACTTACAGAAGTGCTTTAAATTCACTATCAGTGAATATTTTCTCATACTGGTTTGTCAGAACACAGACTAAGTAGACCATCAGTCAAAAACTCAGTGGATAGGTGTTGTGTGCAGGTTTTTTTTTTTTTGCTTGTTTGTTTGTGTTTGTGTGTGTGTGTGTGTGTGTGTGTGTGTGTGTGTGTGTGTAAAAAACATAGTGCTAAATAAAGCATAGTGCTGGAGCCAGAACAGAGTTTAGATGCATTTTTCCCTTGACCCTTGGTAGAAGGAGGGACCAGTTTAGCTGTGCTAGAGGATCTGAGAGAACACGGTGCTGCGCGGGGTGTGATAAGGGCTTTGAGGTAGGAGGGTGCAGGTCCATTGTTGGCTTTGTAGGCAAGAATTAGTGTTTTAAATTTATATTTTATAGGAAGCCAATGGAGAGATCGTACCAGTAAACTACACAACTAAAGCAATAAACATGTCAGGTCAGATTTGGCATATTTAGATGCAAAAGAAGTCTATCTACCCCATGACTCGCTTGAGACATGGCCAATAGGAAGAGGGAGAAAGTAGAAAGTAGAAAGAAGTCATGGAATTTTAGCCTTTTTCCATTATTATTATTATTATTATTATTATTATTATTATTATTATTATTACTACTCCCCAGTTGTCTTTCTCTGTATTTTAAATTCTGCTATATAGTGTGCCAATAAGTGATCTGAAATCCATTTGACCTGGATCTTTTTAACCTCTGGTGAGAGCTTGAGCTTATCCATCAACACTTCCCTTTTATGCAAAACTTTAGGATGTTTTTCTCGATAGGTTTGAGAATAAAACATACAGGAACATCAGGGTTAAATCATTATCATTCTAAAGTATAGTTTAGCTAGATACCTCAAAGTAGCAGTGTAGCTGCTTCTAACAACTTAGTCCACATTCAGCCTCCCGTCATTTCCCCTTCAACCAAACCTTATATTATCGCTGGTGAATATTGCCAATAGCTGGCAGTCACACTAAAAACAACTGATGTTTGTAATTTCATCCGGTGTTCAGATACTGTGATAGTCACATTGATGTAGATAATAAACTTTTTGTTTTAAAATTACACAACATTTCTGTCATCCAGTCTGATGTAATACGACATGAAGCAGAGCTCCTGTTATTTTCTATAACAGCATACCCTAAAGTGTTTTACTCATTTTACACTACAGTGATTCTCCAACAATTATCTTTAATTTATAATGAATGAATCAGGCTTTAAACTATTTCTGTCCACAGGACAAGTTAATTTCTGTTATCACTTCATTTATAAATGCTATAAACAGTTATTGCTTTACCGGGCTCTCATAAAGTTAATAAGCCACAAATTACAGCTTGTCATGTTAGCAAGAAACTGAAAAGAGCAAACTCCCATGATTGTTACAGAGCACCGTCACTGACACCAAGATTCCTACCATAAATGTTTAATAAACCCCTCCTTCACCACAGGCACAGTTATATGTTTTGTTGAATACATTTTCCTTATCCTGTTTACTATTACACTTATGTCATGTGGAGTATCTGCCATACAAGTTTAAGTAAATAAGCCATCATAGCTAGAACTACTGTCAGAGATGTGGTTTTTTTTCAATTAGCAGGAAATAAATCCACAAATTGCTATTTGAGAACTCAACTCACTTTACCTTTCTACTTTCGGCAAGTTGTTGATTAGATGTTGAGCTCACTCGGGTGTGTTAATTCAAACAGGAAACTACATTTGGCAGAAATGCAGTTTAACACCCTCAGCAGGTGCACTTACAGCAGGGTAAAATGAAAACATTCCCTTAAAGAACTCTCAACCATGACACCTGCTATTCAGAGAATAGTTTGCACTACAGAAGTATGAGAGCAGCGGGTGGATAGAATGGTGTTAATCATGAGGCTGGAGCCATATGAAAAGGACCCAGCTGTGGCCAGGACTGCCTGTGTGCAGCTAAGGTTAGAGGGCAGATGGCCAGTGCAGAATGACTATAGCCACATCAAAGCTAAAAAGGACAAAGTTCAAGCAAAGTCAAGAGACCAAATCCAATCGGTCAAAAGAAAGATATACGGCAAAAGAGAACATAATGTTTTATAGGGAATATTCACATCCATGCTACTGAGTCTTCAGTGCTATTTATATTGCTCTGTAAACATTTGTATGAGCCCGCATTAAAATGGCAGACAGCCAAAAGGAAAAATAATAGTCATTCTACATTATCATAAAAAAACACTAACAAAAACAGAGTGGCACTCATAATGCGGGTATCTACACTGCGATGTGTGAATAATGAAGCAAAACTATTTAAGTACCCATATGCTCTATAGTACATGGATGTGACCAAATTAGTAAAATAATAATAAATAAATAAATCTCTTGTTTGAAGGTATTTCAAAATGGAAAGCTTTAGGGTTTAAGCTTTTGGGTCAAAAGTTATTTGTTTCATATCGGCACTCATGTCTAAGCGCTCCATCAGCAAAACTTTGTGAACTTGCTCTGACCTTCACTCCAGACTCAGACAATCCAAAATCAAATCAACTCTGGGACCCAGGTAGGGTAGAATCCCCACCAGAAAATCTGTGCATGGGTGCTGTTGGGATTCTGTTCACAGAAAACAAGTCAGCTGTAACTGAAGAAGTTTTGGGCAGAGGTAAAACTGCATGCTTACTCACTATTACACTGTATTGTATACTGCCAGACGAAGTGTGTTGTTCCTTAAAACACACACCACATGATCAATGATTTACCTTAGAGCACTATTTTCTGAAATTCACTGGTAGCTTAATGTTTACTGGTAGCTCCTCCTCTCTTTCCTTAGCTTATTCAGACCATATAGTTAACTACAGATTAGCTTTAACTCAATGCTCATTGAGTATGCTTTTAACAATCATTTGATTAAATAGGAATCACATTTTTTAATTAAACTGATTTCTTTTTTTTTTATTTATTATTATTTTTTTAATTCTTTGTTCAGTTTTGTAAGTAAATAAACACATTCACAATGCAGGTATTATAAACACAGGTATGTAACCATTATATATTAAGTAGGTATAAGAAGATAAACTAAAGCCATGATATTTAAGACACAGCCTAATACAAGCTTCATGAGATGATACAGACACAAATAATATAGATTTTAATGGTTGACCTAACCGCGAAGAAAACGTACCAAGCAAAGTTTGAGGACATCACATCAACCTCATGTTTCATGCCTTGTACAACCATCTGTCTGTCTATGAGTACCACCACTGTCTCTCATGCTTTGTTTCAGTGTTGATCTAAACCAGAAAAAAAACCATTTAAAAATTTAAAACTGGGGGCAGTGGTGGCCCGGTGCTGGATTACTGATACCAAAGTCGGGGGTTTAAGCCCCACTATCAAGGGGCTGTCACAGCTGTACCCCAATGCAGCTAACTGGATTATCAATGGCCGACCATGTCTCTCACTGTCTATGGTGAGAGGCATGCAAAAGAACCATTGCTGACTTTCATAAAGAGTAGGCTGCATAGCCACCATCATGTTTCTGCCCTGCGATGGCCTGGTGAGCTGTCCAGGGTGTACTCTGCCCTCATCCAGAGTCGGCTGAGATGGCTGCCAGCCTCCCCGCGACCCTAATTAGGATTAAGCAGTTCAGAAAATGGATGAATGAATTTTAAATTGCTCCGAATGTGATTTTATTGCTTCATATCTACAGGATCCCTAATAATTGAATATATTTTAGATTAAATCCCCATTTCTTCCCAAATCATTAACTGAGAACTTTTTCCCCAAAAATGAAACATGTTTAACTGCCCTCTCCAAGCTAAAAAATGCTCATTACAGAATCTTTACATCAGTAAAATTTTATAAAAATATATAGATATAAATATATTTTCATCATCAGGTGGTTTTTAATTACATTTTCAAAGTTGCAAACTGTTAAAAGGCTTTGGATAATTTGCATTAGCCTGTTTGAAAAGGTCACCATATGGAGTCCGTTTCACTCTCATGAGAGCATGATTTCGTGAGTATAGGAAGTGGAAGCGACAATTCATAAGGCAAGATAGCAACAAAAATAACATTATATTAAAATGACAACTCAGATATGAACTAGTAAACATCTGAATAAAATAAAACTAGCACATCTGCACATTAATATTATATTACGTTTCCATACATCAGAAAAGCATCTACTCATTTACATGCATGGATGTGAAATACCTCAGTTTATTTAAATGCAAAACCCTTCCTTGTGTACAGCGTCTCCTAAGTGAGTCACATGCGACTTTTTGCAGAACAATGGTGCCCCCCCTCTGAGGAATTATCAAGCGTTTCTTTTTAGTTTTTTAATTAGTGTTATGTGATATGAGAAGCAAAACTGTCTCCCCAGTATTTTGTATCAAGTGTGACACAAAATTCTGTCCTCTCCAAGTTTAAAGGAAAGTAATGTCAGTAATTAGTCACCATCCACTGCAGTGTGTCCAAGAGAGAAAACTGTGCGATCACTGGTCGAGAGGGCTGAAGTTACTCTCTCATCCATCAGTTACATTGACAGTAATCAGTCATGGGCATCTGTGGGCTCATGTATACAGAAGAGAGCAGTTAAATTTTCCTCTGAGTGTGCTCAGCTGCCTTGTGACACAGCATGAGTAGCAGGTTGAAAACATGAAGTAGCTCCATGTGGTTCACCTGCCAGCCTTCATCCTCTCCAGCTGGTAGTGAAGCGCTAGCTAGTGGGTGGAAATTGACAAATTACCAAATTGTTTCTGGTCTTCTCTGAAGCCACTTATAAGTGATATCTGATAAATCTGCTCTATTATTAATGTGCCACTGACAGGTTATACACGCAACCATGTCTGAATCTCTTCATTCATTTCTTCGCCTAGTAATTGGGAAATGCCTTACATAGACTAAATATCAGTTCAGGTCAAATAATTAATTGTTTCTCATTACAAGTGGGTGACAAGGTGACTTCAACATTTACTCATCTTCTCACATTGTTGTGTTTCGCAAAGTTCTTGGTCTTCGAGTGACAGTGTAACTTCATGTGGTACAATATCTACTTTAACTGGTGACAGTAAATAAGGTAAAATGGTGGCACACTGTTTTAAACACAAATGTAGAATCCATGTTGCCCTTGATTTGATTTGAAATCACTCTTATTATTACTGGATTAAAAAATACACTGAATTCTTTATCATCTTTTATCTATAGCTTTATGAATTATTTATGCTCAGCCCACTCAACTCCCTTCATTATAAAAGTTTTGCTCTCAATTCAAATCTCTGCTATGTTTTTGCAGCGCTAGAAAAGTCACCAGAGTTACAGCACTGGCGGAATTATATTACCTTTGACTACAACAACCATCAGAACTTGGATTTTAAAAATATGTAGAACTAAGTTTTTTCTTGTATTAGCACAAGTAAGAGTTTACCATGTGCAGTCATGTTGGCTTTTCTACTTTCATTACTGAACATACACCCAAATCTAATTACTTCACTTGTCACCTTGATTCTGTTTGTATGTCACTTTTTAGTGTTTTTTCCAATTAGCTCATATCACCTCATTAACACTTCACTGATCTCTGGTTCTGATGCCACTACTCTGAAAACCATGCGGTCATCTCTAGAGACTAGACAGCCATGTTGGAACGCTGTCCTGTAGCTTCTATTTCATAGTAAAACTGGGATGAAATAAACAGAATCCATTTGAAAGAGACCTCTTCTTGACTGTTGTATTCCAGTATACATTAGCATAGGCATACATACACACAATGAAATATTGTGAAATCTTTTGACCGCTTCTGAAAGTGCAGAGCTCACTGGTAAAATATGTAAATATATACTTTAAAAATCTCATTTTAATTTGCCTCTCGTTATTTTCCATAAGAAGTAAAACGAGTTTAGAGACACTATTACACAACTCTTAGGCTCTGCACCTGCATACACTGGGAGCTCATATAAACCACAAAAATATAACTTCACATTGCTTTTCATTGTGTTTCCACATAGTACTATCAGAACTCTGAAAAGGGTTTAAAGAGATGCTGTTACACAACTCTTAAACTCGTAATAATCCTGTTTTAATGTGCCTTTTGGAGTTTTTTTTGCTTAGGTGCCCATGTAGTATATACACACTAATGAACAACCTCATAGAGTGCTAACTTAACTACTATTAGGGGATTAATAGTCAATATTTAGAGTGGATAATGCTTGAATCAAAATGACAGACACTCACGATTTGCCACCGGTCACAATTAAAAAAATAAACAAGAAAAATCTTGTTTTAGTGTGCTCTTTTGCTTATGTTCCCATTCAGTATATACTAAAACAGTTATTCTCCTTAAACTCAGTGGATGTCGACATTCCATCTTTGGAACTATTTGTCAGCGTCCACCTCGAATTTCAGCTAATAATTGTCAATTATCCCCAGATGGCAAATTGGATTGTGTAATTCCTGTGTAGTATACCCTAAACACACACATACATACATACATACACACACATATACATATACACACACACTGTATAAACACATATATAACTTTATTCTGAAATGAGTCTCAGTCTCAGCACCTGATGTTATGGTCATATGCACAAAGTACATAACACCATTTCATCTCTGTTTTGATGATGATGTCACAATACAAGATAATTGCAGACATTTCCAGACTGATTTGAAAGACCCTCAAATAGAAGGTTTTTTTTTAAGTGTTTTGAGAAATGTGCATTTTCTTACAGTACAGAAGCCAAAATATTATTGGTGGAAGATCTTTCTTTTAGAAGAATACACCACGACTACTGCACTGGTGTATATAAACACATTAAAGGCACTGGTATTCATATTTTCATAACACATGGACGTTCATTTGTCTTCCTTTAGATATTCAGATTAATTTCTGACAACAGCAACTCCTGTAACTCCTACACACAGTCAGCATCAGACATTGTGCAGTCTGTTACCTCCAAACCCTCCACATTGCCAGATGCCCTCATCCATCTGTACACTCACACACAGAGAGTACATAGGGGTTTTGTATATGCCTGGCATGTTTCTGCATACCGGACATACACATGCACACACAGTGTTGTACAACAGTTCCTACGCCTGTTTTCACATGAACACACAAAGACTTTAGGTTGAAGACTGGAGAAAAGGGACAAAGGGAACACAGGGCAGCTTTTGATCCCTGTTCTCACTGACACAGACAACACAAAGCTGTCACACAGCGGAGGCGACACAGACAACACAAAGCTGTCACACAGCGGAGGCACCTCCGTGTTAACACCATGTCACTGCTCTCACTGTATCAGTGCTCACAGTGAAGACCAAGCAGAGCTCACTTTATATTTAGTTGGAACAAATAGAGATGTTACTACACACATGCGATACACAATGTACAGGAACTCAAATACACTCTACTCAAAGCATCACCATCAACACTGTCTGTAAGTGATGCATTTTTTGTATTATTAATTTGTGTAGTGATTAGAGGGCTGGGTTCTTGGTCGAGAGGTCGTGGGTTCGAATCCCTGTTAGACTCCCATTGTGCTAAGACTACTGGGCAAGGTCTTAACCACAAGTGTGCCTCTGTCCATCCAGCAGTATAAATGGTTACCAGTAAAAAAATAAATAAAATTTAATTAAATTAAAAAAAGAAAGAAAGAAAAACACCATCCAGGAGTTGAACACCTCACAGTGTATGGAAACTGGGGATAAGCTCCGGCCTGATGAGCCAGTAGGCTCGGGTGCAAAAAGCCCAAGAGACTTTAATTATAATAAAATTAAATAAATGAGAGAGAGAGAGAGAGAGAGAGAGAGAGAGAGAGAGAGAGAGAGAGAGAGAGAGAGAGAGAGAGAGA
>JAOUQZ010044830.1:0-11042 GCA_028564935.1 Neosilurus hyrtlii | reverse complement strand
CACACACACACACACACACACACACACACACACACACACACACACACACACACACACACACACACACACATTAAAATCCAGTAAGTCCAATTGACCTCTTTTGTTTTAACGTGACCTCTTTTGTTTAATTTAAACAATCTGATATTTTGCTCAGTGCCGCTTAACCATTTCATAACAAAAGAAAAGAAATAATTGAGGTTTACCCCTACTACCAGGTAGATTTCACTGATAAGAGGTCAAGTGGATCACTGGGTTTTGCATCTGAACTCTGAAGTCTAGTCATCTAAACATCCTAAAACATAGTTATTTTTTGTGAAGATTTTTCCAGTCCATTTATTTCAGTTTATTGAATGTGTTGCATTTTCATTTGCAGCTAATTAGCAAGATTAAGTCTCACTTTTTTAATCACCCACCTCCAAAGTGATACGTTCCTCCAGTTGTGATCTGAAATGCAGTATTGGTTCTCACATTGGAGGATTCGTCTCCATCAATGTTCAGCATGGCAAAATTTTCTTTCGCTATGAAACGAACTTCATGCCATTCTCCATCATTCAGCCCTAAACCTGTAATGAGAGGAAGGAAACAGGTAAAGGAGAAGTGATAAACAGGTGGCACGATGGGGCAGTGGTTAGCACGTTCACCTCACAGCAAGAAGGCCTGGGTTCGATTCTCAGCTCGGGCGTTTCTGGAGTTTGCATGTTCTCCCTGTGCTTGTGCGGGTTTTCTCCGGGTACTCTGGTTTCCTCCCACAGTCCAAAAACATATACAGCAGGCTAACTGGCTGTTTCAAATCACCCTTAGGTGTAAGTGGGATTGGTTGTGTGAGTGTTGGCCCTGCGATGGCCTGGCGAGCTGTCCAGGACGTACCGTGCCTCCGCCCAGAGTCAGCTGAAATGGACGCCAGCCTCCCTGCAACCCTAATTAGGATTAAGCGGCTTACAAAATGAATGAATAAACTGATAAACTGCATTTTGTTGACTTGTTTGCTTCTAAAGAGAAGATTTATTCATTTATTTTCTAAAAATAAATTTATGTTGCAATGGGTTCAACATGATTTAATCATCAAAATGAGATACATATCAATTGTTGTCCGAAGTCCATTTACATTACATTTACATTTACAGCATTTGGCAAACGCTCTTATCCAGAGCGACTTACATTTATTATTTTGATACAACTGAGCAATTGAGGGTTAAGGGCCTTGCTCAAGGGCCCAACAGTGGTGATAGTGGGGATTGAACCGCTGACCAGGTGGATAATACTGAATAGTACATTAAGTGATATACTATTCAGTGTTATTATTTCATTTTCTAAGCCACTTAATCCTATTTAGGGTTGCGGGGATCTCTCTCACACCTATGGACAATTTGGAACTGCCAGTCAACCTACTGTGTGTGTTTCCTGACTGTAGGAGGAAACCGGATTACCTGGAGGAAACCCACACAAGCACAGGGAGAACATGTAAATTTCACACAGAAACATCACGAGCCTGGGGATGGAATTTTTATCGGACCTTCTTGCTGTGAGGCGAACACCAAACGTGCTAACCATTGTGCCTTGTCTAGAATAAATCAGAAATTATACTAGTTGGAAATAGTATGCACACTACCAGCTGAACTACACCAGCTACAATGCTCTTACCACTGGACTTTAAAATATTTTAAACAAATAATAAAACAATTATGTAATTTAGCTTTTGCATGACATGGACAATTATTCCGATCTCTGGGAATGTTATTATAGTAGATTAAACCTTCTCAAACTGAATAGTTCTCCGTATCATACTTTACTTTCAATAATTGCTTAATATCCTGCTTGCCTTCAGCGAATAGATGTTTAGTATTCTCCAAAAAGGAATATAAGAAAAGCTAACCGAAATGTGATTTTTGTGGCATGTTTCAATTCTTACTTTTTTCAAGCATTATCCCAAGTATATTGAGACAACCTCACTTGGTCTGTGAACACTGCGTCTCTGGTTAAGAGGGCACAGCAGCACCTGCACCTCCTGAGATGGATGAAGAGAGCCCACCTGCAACCGTCCATCCTCACTACATTCTACAGGAGTACTGTAGAGAGCATTCTCACTAACTGCATCTCTGTGTGGTGCGGAGGATGCACTGCTACCAACTGGAGGAACATTAGGAGAGTGGTGAGAACAGCTGAAAAAATCATTGGGTGCTCCCTTCCTTCTGTGCAGGACATTGCCCCTCAGCGATGTGTGTCTCGGGCCAGAAACATTATTAAGGACGCCTCACACCCCCACCATGGACTTTTTCACTTCTGCCCTCCGGAAGAAGATTCTGCAGTATCCAGTGCAGAACTACAAGGTTCAGGAACAGTTTTTTCCCCCAGGCCATCAGACTCTTAAATTCATAGATTGCACAAATCCATAGTCTGTTCTACTCTCTGCACTATAAACCTCAATTTATTACATTTTGTACAGTTTTTGCCATTGCACTATACTCTATATATTTTGTACATATTCTGCAGTTTTAGCCTTTTTCCACCATACTGTTACACTGTCCTTATTGCATATTTTTATACTGTGAACACTGCTTTTTTAAATATATTTATATAATAGTATATATATTTTTTTTTCTCAATATAAATATAACTACTGTCTATATTTCATATAATCATGTCAATTTCATATATTCATGCCGATCATTTTTCATCTCTTATACTGTAGCGAGCAAATGCAATGACATTTCGTTCTGTATACACCTGTATATCTGAATGACAAATAAAGCTAAGTCTAAGTCTAAGTCTAAGTCAGAAGGAGGAGTTGACATTGCAAGAATATCCAGGTGACCCGAAGGCAAGGAACTGAAGCAAATGTGCAAGCACTAAGCAGACATGTATGTACTAAGCCTGGAAATCCTGTGTGAGGTTGTGATAGAGTGGGTGAAGTCTTAGTCTACCTTGACAGTTGTCAATAAGAAGGTAAAATCAGTAGAAAAATAGTAGGAAGATTGTTAGTGTTAACTATACATGGTTACAACTAAAGGCTCCCTGAATATATAGAGGGTAAAGTTAAATACACTCTTCCTGTCCTTTGTCAAGCATAGTGACACTAAACAATTGGCTTGTAAAAGTATTTAGCCCTTTGGCATTTTTCTTAATTTGTTTTTTTAACCTAAACTGGGGAGTTTCATTTATTTATTTTTTGGACCTACACAAAAAAGTATAAATTGATGAGGTGAAATGAAAAAAATATATATATTAAAAAAAAAAAATTAAAATCCTAAAATTACAAAAGATTACAAGTGGATGCATATGCATATGCAATGACCTCCTCTGCTATGAAGCCTTTAAATAAAAATTGGTGCTACAAATTGTCTTCAGGAAGTCATATAATTAGTTAAACACACTCCTGGGCAAAAAAAATGGGCCAAACCCGAAAAAAGTGTTTAATGAAGCTAAAAAGAAATCACTGATCAGAAAATGAGCAAGAATGAAAATTAGTTTAATAAATGTAGTCAGCATGAATGAACACTTTCAGCACTTCACTGATTTTTATAAAACTGGACATAGAGGCTACAACGATTAATTAAAATAAATTATGTTGCTATTATTAATAAAATAAAAGACACATTAAATACATTAAATCTATGTATCTTTTTTGAATGTCCTATCTTCCACTTATTTAAGAACTTAATGCTTTTATGTACTCTTGCTGACCTCAGCTGCAGTAACATCACTTGCTTTTGTTTTCTATTTTTTAGAGGCCGTGGGGTATTTCCTTTATCATTTTAAAATTATGCTTTGTGGAGAGTTCAAAGCGAACAGCGCACTATGGACTTCCCATCTTTTGCAATGGTAAGCCGTATGATCTTACACTTTGAATAATATAAGTTTGCCACACCGCAGTGGTTAGCACGTCCGCCTCACAGCAAGAAGGTCCTGGGTTCAATTTTCAGGTCAGGCGTTTCTGTGTGGAGTTTGCATGTTCTTGCTGTGCTTGCGTGGGTTTCCTCTGGGTACTCCGGTTTCCTCCCACGGTCAAAAAACATGCACAGTAGGCTAATTGGGCCCTCGCCCAGAGTCAGCTGAAATGGGCGCCAGCCTCCCCGCGACCCTAATTAGGAATAAGCGGTTCAGAAAATGAATGAATGAATGAAGTTTGGCACACAATATTTTTCTATATCATGTGTAAATAATGAAATAATCTATTTGGCAGGGCACTGGGGGCAGGGTGCTGGCATACTGATCCAAAGATCGGGGGTTCAAGCCCCACTATCACCAAGGTGTCACTGCTGTCCCCCCAGTGCAGCTGCAGGGTTATCAAAGGCCAGCCATGTCTCTCACTGTCTGCGATGGCCTGCCAAGCTATATAGGGTGTACTCTGTCAGCTGATATGGGCACCAGCCTCCCTGTGACCCTAATTAGGATTAAGCGTTTAAAGAATGAATGAATTTATTTGGCTTATTTCCTTCTGGATATTTTGTCCATTGACATTTTCATCTTACTGACAAATACATGTATTTGCAGTATAAAGGAACAGGATGCGCAGTGTTTTCACTGGACAGCTCGCTAATCTAGTGCAGGGCCAACTCACATGCACGCACACACGCAAACAGCCAATTAGTCTAATGTACATGTCTTTTGACTGTGGCAGGAAAGTGTAGTACTAGGATAAATCCCACACAAGCACAGGACATGCAAGCTCCACACAGAAATGCCCTCACTGAGCCTGGGACTTGAACCTAGGACCTTCTTCCTGTGAGGCGGACATGCTAACCACTGTGCCGCCCTCTGACAAAATTATCTTTCCTACTTGAATAAAATGTTTGATCTGTCATGAAAGTTGCCAAGGCCTGTAGGGTAGACAGAAGGAAGTAGTTTTACAAATTTCATTCATTCATTCATTCACATTCTGAACCCTTTGTTTGTTCATTTTCTGAACTGCTTAATCCTGATTAGGGTCACAGTGAGGCTGGCGACCGTCTCAGCTGACTTAGGGCAAGGTCAAGGTACACTCTGAACAGCTCGCCAGACCATTACAGGGCCAACACACAATCATTCACACTGACACTAACACCTTGGGGCAATTTGGAACAGCCAGGTATCCTAATGGGAATGTTTTTGGACTATGGGTAGAAACTGCAGTAGTCATAAGAAACCCACACAAGCACAGGGAAAACATGCAAACACCACACAGAAATGCCCTCACCAAGCCCGAGACATAAATCCAGGACCTTCTTGTTGTGAAGCACATGCCCTAACCACTACCCCTCCATGACACCTTATTCAAATTTAAATTATCTCAATACGGCACTAGCAGCATAATGTCAAGCTGTAACATTCAGAGTGATGCAATGACAAAAAGGATGGCAGGACCACCATGTCTGATTCAGGCAGGTCCCAAAGATAATGCAACATTCTCAGTGTGACAATCACTATTCAGACCAAACTAGTCAAAGTTTTACCTTATATATATTCACTCAGCTGTCTCTGGGTGAAGGTGTGTACACCCTGAACAACTCACCAGTCCATCGCAGGGCCACCACACACACACACACACACACAGACACACACACACACACACAAAACCATTCACACTCACACCTAGGAGTTATTTGAAATTTATGCCAAGTAGAATAATGTGCATGTCTTTGGCCTGTGGTAGGGAATCAGAGTACCCAGAGGAAACCCACACAAGCACAGGGAGAACATGCACACTAAAACTAGATTTTTAGTTTATTTTTACACATTATATTACAGTGGTCAGGTGTGATTCAATACAGATTTTTCTGAAACTCATTTAAAGTTTTAGTATATACTACACAGAAACATAAGAAAAGCTAATAAAAATGATACTACTTTCAATTTTAAAGAGTGACAGTCATCATGCGCTCCTATATATCAGATTTGGACATTGATTCAATCTATTTAGGAAATCATTTGTGCCATTTTTCACAATCAATATTAAAGTGTGAAAACAGGCACCAAGAACCGACTGCATGCTTTCAGGGCTTATTTAAATAATTTCATTTTAGTAGACTAGGCACCAGAGTTTATTCTAGACTTTTTGATGACTAATACTGCAAATACAGCATTTCGCAGATGCTCTTATCCAGAGTGACCTATAATTATCATTTTTTAAAATACAAATAAGCAATTGATTGTTAAGGGCCTTGCTCAAGGGCCCAACCATGGTGATAGTGGGAACTGTAACCCATCGCCTTAGCCACTAAGCCATCACTGCCCAAATAATTCCAGAATTGTGGCCATATAGAACAACTACCAACTATATAGCCTTTGTTTTGCCTTGCCAGGTCATCCTGCTCCAGTTAGTTATAAGCTTCCTCCAAACATCTCTGCCTCACATCACATTAACTATGTCAGACCAATATCTTTCTCAATGATGGACTTCAGCGTCAGAGTAGAACAACTAGAAAATGTGCATTTTCATGTTGGCATAACAGAACTTGCAGATTCACCATGTCTCATTATATGGCTCGCCAGTGATAGTCTATGACTTTGCATAAGACTATTGATGCATGGGAGGTTGCCATATAACTTTCTATTGGTGGCATGAAGTCTCTGCCCAGGTATTTAAAGTCATTAAGCTCACTGTTGATGGTTCCATCAGTTTGAAGTGGTTTTTCTTGGGTTTGCTAAAAGTAGACAGGTAAATTTTTCCCAGGGTAACTCTGTACGCAGTTAGTCAAAGTTGCCTATAGTTGAATATTTTCTGCCACAAGAATACACTGTTGAAATTGTTCATGCACATTAAAATAAACATGTCCATGCAGTCATCAATATTTGTAATTTTTCTTACTAGTAGTAGTTTTAGTAGGAGTGCAGTAATGAGGAGAGGTGGTGGGTGTGTTGAGGGGCTGTGGCCCAGTAGAGATTTATGCCTAACAGTGCCCTTGGCAAAGCCTATTCAAGAGTAGATGATTGTAATTTTTTTCTGCAGTGTGTATGTGAGGGGAGCAGATCAACTCATTGTTGTGCTGCCGACTCACTGCACACAATTCTCTGCACTTCAAGTCAATTCACTTTTTGTGTTATGTACGTATGTAAAAAATGCTTGAATCCACAATATGAGACAACACCTAGAAAGTACTGAGTAAAAATCTATCTTTTTATCTTTTTTTATTAAAAACGTATTTTACCAGTGCATCACATTAACAAAAAACTACCACAGTTTTTCAAATATTCCAAGGATGTGTTTCTATGAAGTGTAGCCATACTTATTTGTGAGTTTGATAGAAACCTGAGAAGAGTGTTGTTGATGTGATCACCCTCAGGTTTGTTGTAAGTTTTTTAAGATGGTATTGTGTAGATTAGAAGATGTTGACAGTGGCTTGGACAGTGGCTTCTTTCATACTGCATTAACCTCTACTTTATAAACAGTGGATGGTTTCTGAGAAGGTTTGGGAAGAATTACTGGATGACCGACAGAGTTAAGTACATTGACGAAGGATGTGTAAGACTCCTGATCATCAGGAAGATGATCGTAGGTATCTATGAATGATTGCTATATAAAAGAGGAAAGATCAGGATCTTTGTTTACTGTCCTTCAGTAACTTTTTTCCGGCCAGTTGTTTTTTCCGGCCATTATTTTTGTAAGTCAATTGATGTCATACAGTTGTTAAGTGACATTTTGATGACTGATGGGATCTGATGATTATCCCATCAGTGGAAAGTCATTTTTGCCCTCTGTCAGTCTGTAACTTTGTTATCCCCAATGTCTGCTGCTTGATCTTTTTCTTATAATTACTGCCTTTGAAGATTTTGAGGATGGAAGCAACCTGACACTCAAGATATCCCTCTTGCAGTTAAGCCATAATTGAAGCATTATTTTTCTAATATAGCATTATTTTAAGACCTTTTTTAAAAATATATTTTTCCATCCAAATTGGTCCTATTGCAAGAAGATAGTGATGACCACAGTACTAGTGTACAACATATAAATATATCTGAACTTTTAAACTAAGAAATTGACATGATCACGATCAGAGGCGCCACTTTCCAACAGGCAAGGCAGGCAGCTGCTTGTGGCCCTGGGCTAGTAAGAGGCCCCCGAGATCAGACAAACTTTAATCTACACCAATGGCAATGTGCAAAATTTGCAATGACTTTAGGAGACGCTTGACCTCCATAAAGGGTGTAAAAACAAAGTGAATGACACAACGAAAAAACATTTATCCTTCTGGGAGTAAAAAAAAAGCAAAAGATGAAGAGGAGAAAAAGCAAGACAGTGGTAAGTGGAGCAGATAATAATGATAAAATATATTATATATATACTGTAGGGGAGAGACACTTGAACAGCATAACTTCCACTATTCACACATTCCATCTTTTGTTTACTTTAACAGTTTACATGAGTTGCCTTAGCGATCAGAGCACTCTACTGTTGCGTTGAGTGCACTCAGCAGTAAGTCAGACTTGGGACACCAACAGTCAATTTGCTAGGTTTGCCAACAGGCTAAAAGTACTTTAAAGGTAATAGTTACAGTATTAAAGCTTCATTACTACTTACCTTGGTCATGGGCATTGTTACCAAAATAAATGTGGTCTCTGATATTTTTAAAGTAACGTTTACCTGTCATTTTATAGCACACCCATGATGAAGTGATATAAAAGGGGAACTCAGCCTATTTTGATGATACTTTTTCTGTAGATATGTTATAAAAGCTGTGCCTGAACTGTATTCACAATTTGATGATTTATTACATAATGGTGATAAAGACTGGTCAGAGGAGCCATTGTGAATTTCTGCCTAGAGCCCCAATAGACTCTAGAATTGCAACTGG
This sequence comes from Neosilurus hyrtlii, assembly GCA_028564935.1. Classification (NCBI taxonomy): domain Eukaryota; kingdom Metazoa; phylum Chordata; class Actinopteri; order Siluriformes; family Plotosidae; genus Neosilurus; species Neosilurus hyrtlii. The sequence goes on along the minus strand of JAOUQZ010044830.1, from coordinate 2,274 downwards.
TCATTCATTTATTTATCCAGTCATTCATTCATTTATTCACTGAATTGTTTAATCCGACTAGGGCTGTGGGGAGGCTGGTGCCCATTACAGCTAACTTTGGGTGAAGGTGAGGTACACCATGAACAGCTTGCCAGTCCATTACAGGACCAACAAACACACACAACCATTCACATGCACATCCATACCTAGGGACAATTTGAACAGCCAATTAGTCTAATGTCTTTGGACTGTGGGAGGAAACTGGTGTCCCTGGATAAAATCCAGGCAAGCACAGGAAAAACATGTAAACTCTACACTGATATGCCCCTTGACATCCTGGAACTGGTTGAGGTTGAACTAGAAGCCCGGAACTCAAACCCAGGACCTTCTTGCAATGAGGCTGACCCCTCACCCTTGGTCAATATAATAAATGTGCTTAAATTCATACAGTCACATGGAATCAAGTTATGTGTTTGTTTATTTGGTGTACTGCATATCCTCCACCAAGACTCATCCGGTCATGTGTCATTGTGAAGCCTGTGTCTCTGTTCATGGCCAATAAATGGACTGCAGGCATGAAACCTCATTAGAGAGTAAAGGGTAAAATATGAGAGGGTGTGAGGTAGGAAAGAAAACAGGCACATAAGGGGAACACTGATAAAGATGAAGAAACAGCAAGATGGCAAGGGACATAGTGAGATTAGGGGTGTGTGTGTGTGTGTGTGTGTGTGTGTGTGTGTGTGTGTGTGTGTGTGTGTGTGTGTGTGTGTGTGTGTGTGAGGGGGGTGGTGGTTTAAACCTTCTTAATGAGACAAGGGCTTTATAGCATTCAGCAAAGAAAATAAATACAAATAATTGACAAACAAATATGAACAGACAAGACATACTAGTCACTTCACTCTTTACTACTCCACATATGCCACATACAAACACACATTTGCTGCCTCAGTTAATGAATTCCTATAGGAACAAGTGAGTCTACTCCTCATTAGGGACATAGGATTGTAACTGATGAGGGCAGTTTGAAGTCATTACATAAGCAATAATAGTAAATAGAGGGAAAAAAAGCATAGAGATTAAATCTTTGTTATTTAGTGTTATTTTGCATACTATAAACATTGTTCGGTGTTATCAACAGAGAAACTGATTTGTATAAAGACACTTTATCTCACTGAATGAATGTAATGGCCTAGAACAATTAATCTATTCATTTTCTAAGCCCCTTCCTTCATTCATTTTCTGAACTGCTTAATCCTAATTAGGGTTGTGGGGAGGCTGGCTCCCATCTTAACCGACTCTGTGCGAAAGTGAGGTACACCTTGAACAGCTCACCAGGCCAGTGCAGGGCCAATACACATACAAACATTCATTTTAGAATAATTCATTACCTTAACCTAGAGGAAACTCACACAAGCACTGGGAGAACTTGTAAACTCCACACAAAACCACCCCGAGCCCAGGAATCAAACCCAGGATCTTCTTGCTCTGAGGCGAACGTGCTAACCTGCCACCTGCCTAGAAATATTATTACGGCCAATATATATTAATGGCATAGCTTTTTAAAACATATAGGATATAATATATGCAACCATGTGCTTTCAGTTATAATCAGTTAATCACCACACACAAAATGGTCAAGTTCTTTAGCCAGAAATGGTTAAAGAAATATAATGTAAATTTGGGCAAGGAATTCAGCCTGCACCTCAATTACTAATTATTTCCAGACATTTCTTTCCCAGAGGCTGCCTTTTAAACTTACACAGCAGAGGCACTGTTTTGGTCATTATAACTACAGATGCCAAACTTAAATTATTAAAAATACTTCAACTTAAAAAGCTTAAATAATTTAATGGTGTTCACTTACACTGAACTATTCTTGTATGCTGTTCATTTCCAAGGCAGTGTAACTTCTCTCAGTATGGCACTGGATAGGCAATAAGAATAATCTCTATTGACATAACAAGCCAGATAAATGTATAAATCCTGCCATGTGCTGCATGCTGATAGCAACAGGCTTTAAGTTGCATTGCAGCAGTATTTAGTATTGCAGTAGTAGATGTCATGTTTATTCTTGTACATACTGAATGTGTTTGGTGGAAGCAATGGGATCCATTCCCAGGGAAACAAACAGGGCCCGTCACTGTCAATGTGACAAGCTGTTCTCTCATCTGTTTCAACAGTACTGTACTCATCAAAGAGACTGGAGCAGTATGTCTCTCTTCTTCACACACACACACACACACACACACACACACACACACACACACACACACACACACACACACACACACACAC
>JAOUQZ010044829.1:0-11044 GCA_028564935.1 Neosilurus hyrtlii | reverse complement strand
TGTCGCCAAAGCACCAACAGCTGCAGAAACATGCGTACGCCAGCCATGAAGTTTGCGTGAAGCACCGCACATTTCCAAGGACATTTCACTCTTGATACATCTGAACTTTTCCGCGGGAAAGTGCGTACGCAACGTTTTTGTGTGTACGCACCCTTTGTACATGAGGCGCCAGGTACTGTAACGGTAATCACATTTCAACTACATTAGGAGGATTCTGAGGCTCGTCTTCCCTAGCCTGTATATCGTGGGTGCCTATTGGCCTTCAGCAAATAGCTCTGCGGCTCGCACCGAGATCAGTACGTGCGTTGTCATCATGAATAAAGCTTTTCATTACTTAACTGCAGTATAACCGAATTCATGTTGGGTCAGTGTGATGTCACGTCCATGTTTTATTAAGTTCCTGTGTAGTATATACTAAAACAATTATTCGCCTCAGGCTCAGTGGATGTCACTAAATATTCTACTCATCTTGTATGTTTACGTTTCAGCATGTGCAGCTCCTGACTCAGGTGAACATGTTGAGCAGGTCAGTGGACGCTCTTCAGGCCGAGGCGTGCACCGCCCGACAGTTCCTGGTGAGACCCCTTTTCGCTAAACCGCCCTCGTCCCAGTTAACATGCTGACTGAGCGCATCTTTTTTATACTTTTTGAATGATCACTCGACATCTTTCTTGATTCATGAACGACTAGCTGTTTATTTGAAATAGGTTGCCGCCACCTAGTGGAAGGATGATGAGTTATGTTTTATGGTAATGGTTGGTTGCAAAGAATGTATGACAGTCATGTACTTTAAAAGCTCTCGCAGGCCACAGGAAATGAGTAGGTTGGCCGGATTTGGCCCACGGGCCTTGAGGGCGACACTTGTGAATTAAAGTGTCATTTTAGTCATGTGATGTCATCGTTATTTATTATTATTTTATCAACACCGCCATCAGAAGGATCTTTATCTCGTATCTTTGTAGCGTCTTCATGCTGTCAAGCAAATCAATCATTCAGGATGTCTCAGTTTGTGTTCTCCTGTTAGTGCACCTTCATGTAGAATTTCGACAGGGTAGTGCTGGGTCAAATTGAAACGTCAAGCTGGGCCCTTACCAGAATTTTTTTTGATCACCTCTTAAAAATAAGTGCGTTTTTAATTTTCCTCAATTTTGGAAATGACATCAGCATCAATGCCATGCCCTCCTCCGACCGACTGAAAATTGAATGGTGGCTCCTCCCCTTATTAATTGACAGCAGTGGAAGCTCAGTTAGCGGACCCGGTCATGACGGGTTTTTGCACACAGTGACGGCGCTTCCGAAGATTCCTACAGTATAGTTATTAAATTAATTTCTTTTCCTCTGTCTCTTTTGTTCATGGCGGCACGGTGGCATAGTGGTTAGCACGTCCGCCCCACAGCAAGAAGGTCCTGGGTTCAATTCCCAGCTCTGGCATTTCTGTGTGGAGTTTGCATGTTCTCCCTGTGCTTGCGTGGGTTTCCTCCGGGTACTCCGGTTTCCTCCCACAGTCCAAAAACATGCACAGTAGGCTAATTGCCCCTAGGTGTGAGTGTGAGTGTGAATGGTTGTGTGATTGTTGGCCCTGCGATGGCCTGCCGAGCTGTCCAGGGTGTACCCCGCCCTTGCCCAGAGTCGGCTAAGATGGGCACCAGCCTCCCTGCGACCCTAATCAGGATTAAGCGGTTCAGGAAATGAATGAATGAATTAATTAATCTTTTGTTTATGCTGTCGTTCTCAGGCGGAGTTACAGTTCTTTGCACAGCAAGGAGAGCAGGTCCAGCGAGACACCCATCCAGGATTTGTCAGCATCTTCAGTACCTGTAACCTACAACCTGCTCTGTCTCTCCTCGAAGAACTGGATCAGACTCCTAAATCTGACCCTCAGAAGCCTTTTCCAGTGTTCCCAGGTGAAACAGCACGCTAACGCTTTCCAAAGCACAGACTCAGACATCTTCATTTAATATCTCCATCCAAATTAGGGCCGCGGGGAGGCCGAAGCCTATCTCAGCCGACACGAAGGCAAGGTACACCCCAAACACCTCGCCAAACCATCGCAGGGCAACGCACACTCACAAACACTCACACCTAGGGGCAAATTAAAACAGCCAGTTAGCCTAATACGCATGTCTTTGGACTGTGGGAGGAAACCAGAGTACCCCGAGGAAACCCAAGCAAGCACAGGGAGTACATGCAAACTCTACACAGAAACACCCCAAGCCCGGGATCTTCTTGTTGTGAGGCGGATGTGCTAGACGTTACTCCTCTGTGCATTCGAAATGCATGTCCCTGTGTTAGCTGTTGCTATATTTCTGTCAGAGCTGATTTTATAGACATTACTGTAAAACAATGATAAATTCTAGTGTGGTCTAATAACAATGAGTTACAGGATCCCAGATTCCAGCTGATTTGGCCTGGTTGATGGTGACGCGGCCGGTTTTCCTCTACCCTCAACTACTTCCCATGGTCAGACTGCGTCCGTTCAATCAGAAAGGGCCGTTCACCTCAGCAGAAAACAGGTGGGATATACATTTTTATCTTTAATGTTTCATCCATATTTAGTAACGAAGTCAGTGTGACACGTTGTGTTTCTGTACTCTTTTGTTCCAGTCTGGTGGTTTTAGGATATCAGCACCTAAATGGCACCGCGAATCCTCTGAAGTTAACCAGTCAGTACCTGCTCGCCGCGCGGAACTCCATCTGCCTGAGAATGCACATCCGCGCAGAATGTCACAAACCGCATCCCAACTTCATAAAGGTTCACGAAGACACGATTATCTACGGGAGTGTGAATGCCTCAGACACACCATAATCAATACTGTGTGTGTGTGTGTGTGTGTGTGTGTGTGTGTGTGTGTGTGTGTGTGTGTGTGTGTGTGTGTGTGTGTTTCAGAGATTCTTTGTAGAAGGAAAATGTCCCCCCATGCTTTTAGCCTGTGAGAAAGTCAGCCCCAATGATGAGCGCCCCCCAGTGGAAAGAGAGACACGCCTCATGCCTCGTTGGCTTTCAGTAATAACTCCTTTCTCTAATTATTATTATTATTATTATTGTTGTTGTTGTTGTTATTATTATTTCTATTATTATAATTACTATTATTATTATTATTTCTATTATTATTATTACTATTATTATTATTATTATTATTATTGCTATTATAATTATTATTATTATTATTATTTCTATTATTGTTACTACTATTATAATTGTTATTAATATTAATATTATTATTGTTGTTATTACTATTATTATTAATATAATTATTTTTACTATTGTTATTATTATTACCATTATTATTAATAATATTTCTATTATTATTATTGTTGTTATTATTATTATTTCAATTATTATTATTATAATTGTTGTTGTTATTATGTCATGTCATTTTCTGAACCGCTTAATCCTAATTAGGGTCGCGGGGTGGCTGGCGCCCATCTCAGCCGACTCCGGGCGAGGGCAGAGTACACCCTGGACAGCTCGCCAGGCCATCGCAGGGCGTTATTATTATTATTACTATTATTATTATTATTAATATTATTTCTATTATTATTAATACTATTGTTATGATTATTATTATTACTACTATTATTATTGTTACTACTATTATTGTTATTAATATTATTGTTGTTGTTACTATTATTATTATTATTATAATTATTATTACTATTGTTATTATTATTACTATTATTATTATTATTACCTCTAATTATCTCTGTTAGAGGTTATGTTTTACTTTTGGTGTGTTTGTTAGCAGGATTACTGAAAAAAGTTGTGTGTTTTTTTTATGAAATCAGAGGTGGAGCGTTTTTTCTATGTTTTTCTCCCCTGATTTTTGTTGTATCTAATTCCTACCCGTCAAGTGTTGCCCCTCATCACATACCACTACCAACTAGGGACATATAGTACTGCCACCTGCATCTTTATAAACCGCTGTGCATACGTATTCAGGGGTGGCCTAACACACTCGGTGCAATGAAGTCACTGATGCCCATGATTGGCTGGTGATCGCTGTGAGTAACAAGGAGGTGAGTGTATGCTTTCTCTCCCTCACTTGAGAGCTCACCCAATTAGCTCCCATGGACTCTCGTCACGGATGGCTGCGGCATCGACCCGGATTCGAGCCTGCGATCTCCAGGTTGATAGTTGCCTTGTTGACATTTTAGATCATAGTGTGTACAGATTCCTTATTTTTGGAAAAATCTAAACCTTATTCTAAAAATCAGTTCTATTTGCTTGGAAAGAATTGACAGATAAAACACGTGGCCATGAATTTCAGTAACAACAATCGATATCGGCTCTGTTCAGCCTGCGCCCCCTGCGCAAATTAGAGCAAACACAGATCCACATCATGCCTAAATGTTGTTCTCTCGTATTTTCTTTTTATAATTTAATTCTGTTTCATCTCACGTTTCCTCATTACAGAAAAACCTGAAACTAATCCAGGAAGAAGTGCGAGAGTATAATCTTCTGCTCTCTAATTCACAAAATGCCACTCCTCCTCCTGAAAAACCCGCCTCAAAAGAAGACTCTCCGTCCTCTCCGTTTTCCAGCTTCCCCTCAGGTACCCGCTACCCTCCCAGCCTGCCCAAGTCCCTCAGACTCTCTCTTAAACCATGCCATCTTCCGCTTGTTCCTTCCTGTAGAAAAAAAGCACCACGTGCACCCATTTCCCACACTACAACCAAATCCAAACCTCCACCCTCAACCGAAGATGTGGAGAAAGCTCTGAGTCGTCTACCTCCACTCCTTCCGAGGTTTGCTAACCAGAACGCTAAGCCTGATCAAAATGTTAACTCTGTTTCGAAGAAGCAACAAACCAAATCTAGAACAAAATCTGCTAATAACGCTGTGAAGACTCGCGTGACCGCTAACAACGTTGTAAATTCATCCAAGCAAGGAAAGCTCATTATCTCTGTACCCGACGCTCCAGTTGCTACGACAATAGGCCCAAGCCAGGGAAATGTCATCATGACTTTACCTACTACGTTCATCTGTCCTACCTCGAGCGCTACGCTAGTGGCCCAGACGCCTCCATCCTTCCCCCCGCTGGATAGAGGGCACATGAGTCCGCGCTGTGGCACTTTACTCAAGCTTAGCATAGGACAGAGACCTGATCTTAACCCGCTGTCTCTATCGTCCCAATTGTTACTACTGCCTCCAGGCTATGTCGTTACAAACCATGCTAATCACAGCCAAAGATCCAGTCTGGTACAGGAAACAGGGGTGGAGGACCCCGCGGGTTCTTTAGGGAACATTCCGGAAAGTATGCCAATTTTTCACGCAAATCCGAATCAAATAATTGGCACCGAAGGTACCAGCAGACAGGAAATTGACGCAACAGAAGCTACGAAGGTCCACGAGGAGGAACCAGAATGCGACTTTAGAGAGCCGTTCCTCACCTTGTCGGAATCGTCCGGAAGCCCGGCGCCTAGTTTTTGTGGGGAAGGTGACGCCATAGAGACGGCGATAGCCGCCGAAATGGAAGATGTACAGGAACAGGGGCAAAGGGCATCACGAAGTTCAGCGTCTACGCGGCTAAGCGAGCAGCCGTGCTGGGCTGGAAGAGAGAAGGACGGGAGGGAACGTGCTGGGACGCAGGAGGAGAAATCAAGAAGCATCACATCGCCTGCTTTGCTAGCGTCTTTGCTAGAGCTTCGGGTGAGTGCGGCTGCGCTCAACAAACAGCCGTTTAAAGGTTTACAGCCTAGTTTAAGCAGGTAGCGGAAGGTGATGTGGGAATTAAAAAGATTTCTCATTTCGAAAAGGTGGCGGTGGAGAAATTGTCGACTCCAGAAGAAAACAGACTTTCAAGGGATGAAATGTCAGCCGCTCATGCTACAGGTTAGCTTCGAATCATTACTTCCTTTTCTTCTTGTGTGTTTTTTTTTTAATACTGGCCTCATGACATCACGAGATATTCTGCGTAGGAGAGGACGTCCCCGAGGCCGAGATTCTCTACGACGATTTATCCGACGACGATCCTCAGAGAGACGTGAAAGACGTAGCCTTTGCGCAAGCGTATTTAAAGAAGGTACGTTAAATCAACGCACAGCGAAGGCTCGATGATGTCATCGTGCTCTACGTTTTTTCTACAGCGTCACTGTAGTTAGTAGATCCACGTGCTGTTATGTGAGGTGAGGTGTCGTGCTTTGCGTAGGTGTGCGAGGCTCTGCACGTGATCCCGGGGAAGGTGGAGGACTTCCTGAGTGTGCTGTACGAGTTTGAGAGTGACCCCGAATGCAGGACCGCAGTGGAGCTCTTCGGGAGACTCAAACCCATATTAATCCACTGGCCCGAGCTGCTGCGGGACTTCGCCGCCTTCCTGCACCCAGAGCAAGCCCAGGAATGCGGCCTGGTCAGGGAAAATACATGCATGCCGACATGCTTTGTCTTAATGATCAGTGGCGCGGTAGAGCAGCGCTGTGGCGTTTACATTAAAGGGAATGATGTGGCTGATGTTTGCTTTCCGTCTCTAGCTGGAAGAGCAGCAAGCGTTTGAGAGGAGCCGGAGATTCCTGCGTCAGCTGGAGCGCACTTTCGGAGAGCACTCCACGCACTACAAGAGGGTGGTGCGCACCCTGCAGCAGGGGCTACCGAAAAGTCACAGAGGCTCAGAGGAGGTACTTTCCCATCCCAGTGCCCCGATGATAGGGCTGGACGATACATCGATAAATGATCATTTTCTGATATTTCTAGTCATGTTGTCAGAATACTGAATATCATTTATTTGGTGATTTAGCAGGAAAATGAACAGCATTTTTGGCTCCCGCTGTGGGTTTGTCAGTGTAGTAACTTAGGAAGGACATAACACAGGAACACCAAATATGGTGTATGGTCACCTTGACCTTGTTTCGAGGTCACTTGTTTCTATATTCGGATTGTTAGTGTGATAAACATGGAAGTAAATGACATAAGATCACCAATTTTGGAGGAGGGGTTCTCCTCAGGAAGGTCTCAGTTGGACTTGTATATGAGTCACCTTGACCTTGTTTCAAGGTCATAAGGACACTTTTTCTATTTTCGGCTTGTCCAGGCTTGTCAGTGCGATATCTTTGGAAGGAATTGATATAAGATCACCAAATTTGGTGGATAGGTCTCATTTGGGGTGGAGAGGTCAACTTGGTGAATTTTTTTATATTGCATCTGTTTTAATTACAGTGGTTTAATCTGCTTGAACAAAGCAAAAATGAATTTCTTACACTTTTTTGAGGAAGTGTACAAGAGCACGTGAGCATTCCATGACTTCTGGTATCTCTACACTTACAAGCAGTCTGCATGTGCTGTCATTTTTTGTTTCTGAACATTATTTTCATAGCAATATATATATATATATATATATATATGTGTGTGTGTGTGTATATATATATATATTTCAATTTATATTTTAATAAATTACATTTTCATCAGATGAAAGCTCAGATAGCGCTGCTTTTCCGTGACCACGCCCACTTGCTGAAGGAGTACTGGGTGTTTTATGAGCAGCTCCACTCCACTCCAGTGCAGCTAAGGTCCGATGATGAAGATGAGGAAGAGGAAGTGGCAGAGACTGACATGGTGGGCAGTGTGGGGGAAAATGCACAGCGACTCGAGAAAGCAGAAAAGCAAAAGACTCAAAGTCTCATGGAGGTGATGGACGAACCTTTCCGAAACCTTTACAAAATCCCCATCAGACTTTTACTTTAATATGTTCTGGACACCGTGAACGCTTCAGCTAGCACGTTCTGGCTAATGGGCTACATTTTAAGTGGAAAGTGTGTGAATGTTGTTCTTTCTTTCTCTCTCACTCAGAGTGTTCATGTAATAAACCCCAGTACAGAACGCTGTAGTGCAGGAACAGAGATGGAGGAAAAGAGTAGAGAAGAAGATCCGCAGTCCTCCCTCAGTCCAGTCTGCGCCAAGAACAGTTCGCGCATGCCCACCGGAGAGAAAGTTGTGCTCTGGACAAGGTTCAGTTCAGTTTCATCAACACAAAATCATGAAATCAATGAATTCAGCTTTTCTCTCGGGTGTAGATATATAATATGATATGATTTTTATTTTTTAACAGAGACGCGGATCGTGTGATACTCACTACATGTCAACAGAAGGGAGCCTGCAAAAGCACATTTACTTCTATTGCTGCTCAGCTGGGGAACAAAACAGCCACAGAGGTCAGTGGTTTTATTTATTAGTAAAATTCAACTTGTAGACAGATAAATTTAAAATTTTTAATTTTATTCTTACCCAAATTTAGTTGCCAAAATGATCAAAATATGCCATAAATGTCCAAAATACTTGTCTATATTTGTTAAATAGCCTTGTAGCTAGTTAAGACTTGTTGAGCCCAGTACGGAGCGAATGGAAATGCATTTCAGCATTGGCTTCTTGAAATCTTGTTGGGCTGAACAGTTTTCAAAGATCACGATTGTGTTGTAAACCCTAAACAGTCCTATCATGTATGAATGAAATTAATGAAAGCCAAATTTCAATCCATATGAATGATTGTCTTGTTTGAAAATCCCATCCATGATATTTAGGCTGCAATCATATTCGTACAATCATGACGTCGCCCCTTTAAGTAGATTTTATTCATGTTATTTAGACAATTTATTATTATTTTTCCTTCTTCTTTTATTCCTAGGTTGGTGCACGCTTTCAGGACCTCATAAAACTCTTCCACAAATCCACAAAGCAGCATCACAGCAGCCACATGGACCCCGAGGGCCAGTTCCACCTGACCGAAGAGAAACCAGACTAGTCCGCAGTTCATATGAGATGTCCTAATATGTTGATTTGCGTTCAGCATAGCTCAGAACGCCAACTCACAAACCAGATAAACTAGTCTTAAAGGAGTCTTCTCTTAAATTTACATGAGTAGTTCAAAATATTTGGCCATGTAGGCAATTACTACTGAAATATTTGTTTAAAAAAAAACTTCTGTATACAAATTTATTTAACTTTGTATTATTTGGAGAAAAAAAAATTATGGTGGTGTTGTGGGTCCACCTCACAGCAAGAAGGTCCTGGGTTTGAGTCCTGGGGCTCGGCAAGGCGTTTCTGTGGAGTTTGCTTGCTCTCCCGCTTGAGTGGGTTTCCTTTGTGTACTCCGGCTTCCTCCAACAGTCCAAAAACATGCACATTAGGCTAATTGGCTGTTCCAAATTGACTCTAGGTGTGAGTGTAAATGTGAATGGTTGCATGTTGGCCCTGTAAAGGACTGGCCAGCTGTTCAAGGTGTACCCCTCCTTCGTCCAGGCCTGGTTAAGATAGGCTTCAGCCTCACTGTGCCCCAAGTAAGGATGAAGCGTTCAACGAATGAATAAATGAATGAATTATTTGGAAAACAGAAAAAAAATCAGTTTTTCAATATGTTCAGGGTTTCTTGGATTAAATATATACAGAGGGAAATTCTGTCTCGGATTTGGGCACGTGACAGCTGTTACTGTAAACTTCAGACGGGAGGCCAGTTCATCACAAAGTTCACACCTAGGCTTTATCCATTCATCCATACGCATCAATCCATATATCAGCATCTTTGTTGGAGGAAACCACAGAACCTGGAGCCGATTTATGGAATACCAGAATGGTGTAGTGATGGTTTAAGGTTGTACGAAGAGTCAGCTGGTCTGATGATATTAAATTGTAGACTGAATTGCACACTGCTGCTAATTTAGATAGTTTATATATTCCTGGTTTCTCCAGGACACTAGTCACACATCCATGCCTTCAAAAAAATAAATAAATCTTTGGATAATAATCCTGAGTGTGTAAATGGGTTGGTAATGTGCTGAAATAGAAATATGGGAGCTGTTTAATTTATATTTGTATTAATAGTATTAAATTAAATTAAATTAAATTAAATTAAATTAAATTAAATTAGGAGTGAAGGCACATACTGTGAAAATTAACCTGTAAAAAATGTCAGGAATTTTTTTTGCATGTTTTTTGTACATGTCAAATTGTGTTTGCATGAAGAATTTTGTAAAATTAGAATAAAGAATGTACAAATAAATACACTGATATAATGCTGAATTGTTCATGTGGTGCTTTAGGTTTAAGAGATGGGCCAATAAAACATATTTATACATGATATGTAAAGAGCCGCGAGATAATTGGATGCTTTTTTTTGATCGACGAAGAGTTGCACCAATCAGCGCTATACATCTCACCGCTAGTGGTTCAGGTTGACCAATCAACACGCGCGCTTTGAGGCTTCTTTGTTTTGCTCCCGCCTCTGTCATGGCCGCCTTGCCTCAGGAGAGACCGAGTGAAAGAAACCCATAATACAGCTCTGCCGTCGGTCTTTCCCGTTTGTTTTCCCGTTGTACTTTATTCCACGGGTGCTGTGTAACTCTCATGGCTGGTCTGGTGCTGGGCTGGGTTCTCTCGGCTGTCTGGAGCGGTGTCCTGGCCGGGCGCAGTGATGTGATGGAGCTGAAGGACTTGGATTTTGACTACACAGCCGCCGAGCAGGAGACCCTCCTGGTCAAGTTTTATGCTCCCTGGTAAAAGAAAACAAAAAAACAAAACGCTTTCTTTTATATTCCTGACATAGTTTTTGCTTTGTTTTGTGGCTAGTCCTAAAATAAACGTTTCCTTCACTGGGATAGTTGCTAATGAGCTGTCCATGGTATCTGCACCACTGATGGTGTGTAAACAAGAGAAGGTGGGATTTGGGTCCAGGGTTTATTATACACCATGTTTTATTCAAGTGCTTAATCCTAATTAGAGTCGCGGTGAGGCTGGCGCCCATCTCAGCCGACTCTGGGCGAGGGTAGGGTACACCCTGGACAGCTCGCCAGGCCATCTGATGGCCTTCTCTTGACGAAAATCAGCAATGGTCCTTTACCGTAGACAGTGTGAGACATGGCCGACGTTTGATAACCCAGTTTGCTGCACTGGGGGGACAGCAGTGGCATCCCGTCGATGGTGGGGCTTGAACCCCCGACCTTGGGATCAGTAATCCTACCACTGCCCCCATTATATTTTATTTTCATTCATTCATTCATTCATTTTCTGAACCGCTTATTCCTACTTAGGGTCGCGGGGAGGCTGGTGCCCATCTCAGCCGAC
>JAOUQZ010044828.1:0-11046 GCA_028564935.1 Neosilurus hyrtlii | reverse complement strand
CTTGCTGACGTTGAGGAGGAGGTTGTTGTCCTGGCACCATAATTCCAGGTTTTTAACCTCCTCTAGGTAGGCCGTCTTGTCGTTGTTTGAGATCAGGCCCACCACCACAGTGTCGACCGCAAACTTGATGATGTTGGTGAAGCTGGAAGTGGCCACACAGTCGTGGGTGTATAATGAATACAGCAGGGCCATCTGGTCCTGCTACTTTCCTCGTGTTCAATCTCCTGAATGCCTTTCTCACGTCGTGCTCTGAGATGCTGAACGAGTTATCCTCTCTGGTGTGCTCCAGAAGTGTGCTGCCCATAGTGATGTTAGCACTGCGAGCTGCAGCCTCAAAGCGAGCATAAAAGATGTTCAGCTCTTCTGCCAGAGAAGCGTCTCCATTCACCAATCTGGAAGATGGTGCTTTGTAGTCCGTCATGTTCCTTAGTTCCTGCCACAGACTCATAGAGCCACTCTGTTGGAACTGTGACTCTAGTTTCCGTACATAGCGCAGTTTTGCCTCCTTCACCACTCTGCGCACACTGTAGGACGCAGTCTTGTACTCGTCCATGTTTCCACTGGCGAGCCCCGTGTTATACGCAGCGGATCGGGATCTCAGAGCATCGCGGACGGATTTATCCACCCACGGCTTCTGGTTCGGAAACGTTCTGACAGTGGTCTTCTGAACCGTGTCATTCACCAGTTTTCCTACGAATCCCACAACTGCTTCCGTAAACATGTTGATGTCATCAGAGCTGCGCCGGAACATGTCCCAGTCGGTGTCATCCAGAGCGTCCTGCAGGGCGGCCTCCGATTGGTCCGTCCAGCGTGACACCTCCCTCCGAGCCGGAACTTCCTGCTCGAGCCTTTGTTTATATTTAGGCATGAGGAAGATGGCGGCATGGTCGGATTTCCCAAACAGAGGGCGAGATTGAGCCTTGTAGCTGTCCCTCACTGTAGTGTAGCAGTGGTCGAGAGTCGTTTCACCCCTGGTGGTGCAGCTGATGTGCTGGTAAAGGTTTGGCGCTGCGTGTTTAAGGTTGGCACTGTTAAAATGGATACCATATGGATATGGTCTAGATACCATATCAAGAATTGCTTGTTCAGTGGAGTGTGGTTCCCGGAATCCATACTGAGACGGACCAAGAATGCCAGTGTTATCAATAAACAATTTCATTCTATTGTACATCAGCTTCTCATATATTCGGTTCAAATTAGATAACAGTGAAATTGGCCTATAATTATTTGTTCATTACATCATCAGTTTTAAAGACTGGTATTATTTTAGACTTTTTCATTTTAGATGAATAGGTGCCCAGTGTCGTTGACATGTTAAGATATCCAACATAAATTTACTTGAACCCTTAAGTATTTTTATGGGACAGGAATAAAGTCCATGTGATTTGTTATTTAGAATCGATATGATCTCAAGTTCTACTTCAGTAGAGCTTACAGGTGCAAATTTAAATGGGTTTTCAGTTGATTTAGTCATACTGAGGAAGTGACGATGGTCAAATTGCCAAGGCAGAAGCCTATTAACGAATTTTAGGCCCACTGTGGCAAAGTGATCGTTTAGTGCATCAGCTATTGAATAATTATCTCTAAGAGGTTTACCATTATTGGGTCATTAAGTAAGGGTTTTTTCATTTACATTTCTTTGTTTTCTGATTTAGTAAATTGTTTATTCCATCCCATGTGTTTCTCGTATCAGTGATATTATCATTGAAGTACTTATGAATAATCATTTTGCTTATCCTAATAAGATGACAGATTTTATTCCTATAAAATTTATATTTATTTTCTTTGTGTGATGCAAACAATTTATTTTTTATTTTAATGTTTTATTTGAAGCACAAATCCCAGAGGTGATCCATGGTTTGGTTAAGTGCTTCGTTTGACGATGTGACATTGTTTGATTAGTGCATGCTTGTTGAATATTTTATTGAATTTATTATAGAAGGTGGAAAAAACTCTATTGATATTCCCCAGGCAATTAAAATAATTTTAGTTCACTGTTAATATTCTTGGATATGGAATGTCTGCCTAATATTCATATCTTTTTCTTTTTCTTTATTACAAAGGATGACTCCACCCTCAAAGCAGCTGAAGATATTCTGAGACATTGGAAAGACCAAAAATAGATGGCCTGGTTTGATTTCGTCTGTTTGATCAATGTTGCAGTTGAAATTGCTCGTATTATACTAATTTAGAATAATTTTTATTTTATTTTAACTGTGTATAAATTTAACACATGTTTAAAATCATAGATAATTTTTTGACCATGTTTTCCTTCATTGTCGGTTGATATATGATCTGTTTACAATCATGCAATTTAATGAAAACCTAATTTAAACAATTCTGTTGTTTCTGTGAATATAGATTTATGTCTCTACTGTACCACACTGCTTATCATTAAATGAATATTGCAATGGTTGCTCAGGGGCATTTTGTTGCAGTCTTTTCATTTTCAGGTAAAATGATTCCACACGCCGTAGACTGTGCATGTGCATAAAAGGTCAGCTGCCATTGTTTGTCCATGTGGAATAGAATAGAATAGAATGTTGCTGTTTTGCTATTGCATTTAGAACAATACAATGAAATTTTACAAAGATCTGCTAGAGACACTCACACAAACATCTCACACATAAACAATAAAGTGTAAATAATAATAATCCCCTCCTTGAATTGCCACCTTATCGTGGTGGAGAGATTTGCATGTCCTAATGATCCTAGGAGCTGTATTGTCAGGAGCATTATGCCCCTGGTAGGGTCACCCAAGGCAAACAGGTCCTAGGTGAAGGTCCAGACTAAGTGCAGTTCAGAATACTCCTATGGAAAGAAAATCATGACTCCAGTTTCCCTTGCCCAGACGTGGGTTACCAGGGTCCCCTCTCCCTGAAGCCAGGCCTGGAGGAGGGGCTCAAAGGTGAGTTCCTGGTGGCTGGGCTTCTGCCCATGGAGCCTGACTGGGCACAGCCCAAAGAGAAGACATCGGTCCCATGGACCCACCATGTGTGAGAGGGGCTATAGGAGTCAGGTGAGTTGTGAACTGGGTGACAGCCAAAACCATGAATTCTGCTGACCCTCGGATACTGACTCAACTTTAAAAAGATGTAGCTTTCTCTAACAAAGCCCAAGCTTCCAGTTAGTGTTCAAGACCCAGACACAAACTAGTTTAGTCAAGGTTTTGTAAAATAATATTTTACTTGGTAAGGGAGCACCTATAGAGGGTATGCATAGGAAGATTTGACAATCTGGGATGTTTGAATGCTTTCCTACTCTGACAACTTCACTCAATTTTGTTGATGATAGGGTGGCTGATAGTCTTACACTAAATGGTGTCCTCACGTCTATCTTCCTTCCTTATATCTTTTAGATATACTGTCATTGTTAATCATTAACCATTAAGCCATTTTCCTGTTTGTATTCAGCACTTGATATGCACTGTTCTTAACCATTATGTTACAGTAAGTCTGTCTCTCCGACCTCTGTGTTTCTGTTGAGCTCATGGGTCTTAACAAGTTGGAACAAGATTAAAAAGACTGATCCTGGAGGGTGAAGACAGCCGCCAATCGGGACGTAGCAGTGCCTTGGGTGCTGAAATGTTCTTTGAGCCCCTTTCTGCCTTAAAATGAACTACAAAAGGAAAACATAAAATGTCTAAATAAAGTGAGAAGTTCCAAACTTATTTCTACACTAAGAGCATTCTAAAAGCACAAGAGATAAGCAAAGTCTATCCTAGTGTATGTAGTGTAATTTATGCTGTATGTTCTAAACTAGAACAAAAATAATAGTCCTTTACTATTTGCTGTATTTTTATAAATAAATTGTTGCTGATTTTATGTAGCTATTTTATAATAAATCTAAAGCTGATTCATTGTGAGCTTATAGTGATGGAATGCTCCACAAAAGGCCTTTCTGGGTGTAGTCGCAGTCCACATTGGTCAGGTTGCTAATAGTCTTCTGCTTTTGTTGTACTATTCAGCCATTAGCTGATTGTTCTGTTCTGGTACGCAGCGTAACCGAAGTTCAGGCCCATCACATGTTTGCATAGTAGTTTGTCCACAAAGTTATTTGGCAGCATGGTGGTATGTATGAGCATGTATATGCATCTATTATTAATATTTAAGTTATTTCTTACATAATTGCTGGTAATGTATCCCTTAGGAACTCTGGTTATGCTGGTTATGGCTATGTCACTGATACATGGACTGGCTGCTGTGCTGGTTTATCTTTGCTCCTTTCCTGGTCTGGACTTATGTATTTTATCTTTTAATCTGGGTGCTTAAAGAGTGCTTCCTGCTTGGTGGCCTTTGTCCTGGTTCACCTGGGCCTTGCTACTGAGAACAGAAGTAGCATTAATAGAACACCTGATAGAACACAATTTAAATCATTACATTATGTTTTTTTATACAAATATTTTTATTTGATTAAGACAAGTGTACTTTCTTTTTTGAGTAATGTTATTTATGTAAAAGGTCTGCATCATTGTGATATATATGTTTATTTTCTTTTTCTTTGTTGTGCAGATGCTGAGGGTCCTAGGTGGTAGTTTGGTGCTTGGTGGTGCATCTTTTCTGCATCTTTTGCGGTTGTTTTTGGTGTTTTAATTTGTGGATTCTTTTTTTCATTTATTTTGACATTTCCTGCTGTGGTAAGTCTAAACCGTGCCTTCATCCTTTAAGTAAAGTTTTTTTTGTATATCTTTTTTATTTGTGCAACCATTTTTTGTTTTGTTTTTTATTGTTTTATTGTTTTTATTTGGTTTATCATTATTTTTTCAATAAAGAGTCAGCTGTCTCTCGCCCCTGTGGCATAACTTTAGATTTCCTAGCCTGAAATTTCCCAGATGGCAGTGCATTTCTACTATGATAATCTTGTAGTCTGCATTATTCCATCTATGTGCGCCCTCCTATAACACTAGTATAAAAACCTTATACATTTGTGGAATATTTTGCAGTGCAATTTGTCCTGATTTTGCATTCTCAGTACCACCTTGGACTCTGTCTAAGAAGAATGGTACAGTACTGGCTGCCCACTGGGCCTGGGGAAGCCTTTTCACATGTAGGTGCCTTGATTTTTTATACTGAGGCATGTGTCTGGATTCAAGACATCAAGACTGTTCAGTTTCAGTTTTATTTATTTAGATCACACTTTTTACAACTGGCATTACAACTGACATTGTCGCAAAACAGCTTTACATTGTAAGAACAAATATGATAAAGAATTTCTCTATAAACCTTACACATCCTCAATGAGCAAGCCAATGGTGACGGTGGAAAGGAAAAACTCCTTCAGACGACACGAGGAGAAGACCTTGGGGGGAACCAGACTTAAAAGGGAAACTCATCCTCATTTGGGTGAAACCAGACAAAAATACAAACCATGTAGCAGAAACTTCGCTATAATTGGTTATCTTATAACTGTGGTGGTAACTGGAGTCCTAAATCATTTCATTAAAAGAGTTCATATATCACCAACAGTGAAAAGTCATCATTACAGTTTCTGAGTGTACATTCAAGTCAGCAGCAGGAGCTATTGACTTCTAAGATGAGAACTCCAACCAGTAATAGCACATCAGGATGGATCACAAGATTCAGAACACAGAAGCATCAGAATCACTGGTATATCAGAAGTAGCATGTGTACCTCATCAAACACACACACACACATACACACACAGAGGGAGAGAGAGAGGTTGTCAGGTATGGTCATAACAGAGCAATAGTTAAATAGAAGAGAGTTTATTAGTGCTGAGTGCAGACAGGGACTCTGTCATGACTGAGTATGACAGTATAAATAAAAAGAGAGACCCAGAAGGAAGACAGACATGAGGGCACCCTGTAACATGAGGCAGTCAGCCACGCCACTGTAAACGGACCTGGGTGAGCATGACTGTGACTGATCAGAAGGTATATTGGATTTTGTCAGCTTCACTGAACAATACTGATTATCTTCCTATTGTAAAGAGAACTTTTACCTCCGTGAAATTCAGACATCAGATGCTGCTATTCAAGATTCATGCAAATCCCCAAGACCACCTAGATTTAGCACAAAGTTAGTAACTCAATGATTTCTTCAAGGAAATAAGTGTGTAATGTCAAATCAGCTATCCTGTCCATTGTCCTTATTCAGATAGATATGTCCTCAAACCTATGGATCCATGTTCATGGAACTTTCGTAAAGATTTCTATGATGATTTCTGTGCTTCCATGAAATTTAATGACCTATTGCATCATTGTAAAACAATACAATTAGAAGTCACCAATCAACAAGCTAAAAATGTTGAGGAATAAACACATAATCAGGCAGACAGCAAATTGTGGCACAAGTACAGAGTTGGCAGAATCATAGCACCAACCAACAAAATGTACAAGTGCTGCTACATCATGAGAATATCACTATAATAAAAAACAAAGGACACAGAATCAAAAAATGATGAGCAAGAAACACCAGAATTTCACAATTTCTGCTGAGGACCACCAGTTTCTGCTTGAGGTAAATTCAGCATAGAACCCAGAAATTCTACATTATCAGATATCCATTTTTACGTCTGAGTGCAAACACCCATGGTACTGAGGTACCAGTGACTTTGGTCCTTCTGCTATTTATATTTATATAAGATAGATGTCTTACTTATTGTTAGAGTTCTCATCTTGGAAACCCCTTGCTCCTGCTGAAGATGGCCCCATATAAGCCAAAATATATACAAACTGAAACTGTGAAGATAACTTGACACAAACTGTATTCTAAGATTCTACATTCACTATTACAGTTCTAAGACCACCAAATAAACTTCACATTAAAGCCACTGTGAATTTCCTGATGCAGTTTCTGTGCATTGTACACTGTCTGGTGTTACCCAAATGATGATGGGTTTCCCCTTATGAATCTGTTTTTTCTCAAGGTTTCTTCTTTGTATCATCTGAAAGTTTTCAAGCCCAAAACTTGATACTACCGCCATCATTTTTCACAAATGGAACAAGGATCTTATACTGGAATGGAACATTTTCTCTCTCAAAAAAAAAAAAATGTAAAAGTTTTTTAATCTTCTGGCCTGTCACTGTGAACGTTAACAAACTGTAGACAGGCAGCATTGTTTGTTTTGCAACCTTGCATTGTACACTTCTGTTCAATAGTCCTGATGGTTTCAATAACATCCCAAGAAATTATACTGGATTCCTTTTAGACCTCATGGACTATTATACACCTTGGTCTTGGACTGATCTTTGTTGGTCTTGGAGAGCATAACTTGAAATTTCACCAGATTTCTGAGTGGATTGGTGGAATACAAACTATTTAGAGATGGTTTTGTAACCTTTTTCACTCTGGTGAGCATCAACAACCTTTTTAAACTTAAAGTTTGAAGGTTAAAGTTGCAACCACCCTACTAGGTATTTCTTTTCTTATTCTTTTTTTTTTGGATGGCATTTTTCTCCCTAATTTATTCATTCATTCATTCATTCATTCATCTTCTGAACCGCTTATTTCTAATTAGGATTGCGGGGAGGCTGGCGCCCATCTCACCCTCCCTCCCTTGAGAGCTCGGCCAACTAGCTCCCATGGACTCCCGGTCACAGATGGCTGTGGCATCAACCTGGATTCGAACTTGCGATCTCCGGGTTGATAGTCGCGCACCTTGTCGATGTGCCACTCGGGAGCCCCAGTGTTACATTACTAATGAAAGAAATTGCTGAACAGTCCAGTGTCATGTGTATGGGGCTAGTATAGATATATAGATAATAACAGTGAAAAGAGAAAGTGAACAAAAATAAAAGCACTTCTGAAGCTTTTCTGCTTCTTCATTTTCCCCTGAACCATAGTTGTTACACTGGTGGTGAATCCCAGAAGAATTGAGGAAAAGCTTTGCTTCTGAATCAGCATGCTTAACTGAGATGATGCAAACTCTCACCAGAATCCATCAAAATCAACATCAAGCCTTCGTCATGCTGTGTCATCACATCCAAGATCTTTATCAGGTCTAGGGAGAAAACTGGCAGGTGCTTTTTTGACTATGGGGATTTTCTAAATGGAGAGTGATGAGTGACAATTAAGTCACTTTTATCCAACAAGGCATCCGGGGCCATGATGTGCCAGATAGGAGGCAGAGGGTACACAGAGGACTTTAATTTTGGAAGTAAAAATCCTTATTATTCATTCAAGAGATTTTCTTGTTTCTCATTAGTGGAAAGTTATCAAATAATTCTTGGTATTGCATCATTACCATGTGATAACCAAATTATTGCACTGATGCCATCAACAACTAAAATATTGCATCATTGTCATCAGATAAGTAGAATAGTTAGGGCACGATTAGCATGCACAAATGTTCCTCCTCATAGATATCTTATAAAATAGATTGGCTTCACACTGTGAAGCACAGATTGCCGAAGCACTGCAGCCCTAAGCTGTAAACTTCATTTTATTTGATCAATATTTAAGCTGTTATGAATAGAGAAATAAAGGACAGCATGAATATTGAGAAAATTAATTGAAGTTTTCAGATCAGTGCCTCCTCGGACATGGAGGACCCATCTGTCGTGAGGCGTAGACAATCTATCTTATATGATGGATAAATAACAACTATATGCTTTAGGTTTGTCACTGAATTGAATAGCCCCTTTGACTTTCCATCTCAAGAACTAATCAGTGACATCCACCTCACCGTCAGTGTATAATTGCTACTTATTAACCTTGCATACTTGTAATAATGCTCGAATAAACACAGCAGACAAAAGAAATTGAGGTTTGCCAAGGTTACTGATTCTGAAATCCCATAAATTCAACAGAATGCTGTCCAAATACTACAAAAAATACTATCCCACATGGCCTTTGTGTTTCTCAGTGTAAAAAGCACTTTTTCAAACTTTCAAAGAATTTCAAAAGATTTGACATAAGCATTGCAATAAAGCAAGCATGACCACTGTCATGCTTTAAAAATGTAAAAATAAAGCATAAGAATTTTGTTTCTCTTGTTCACACGTAAGGTAAGTAAGTCTGTTGGGCTTTTACACCCAAGCCTGGAGGGTCATCAGGCTGATGCTTATCCCCGGTTTCCGTAGCGTGGAGTGATCCTGGATGAGACGCTAGTACATCGCAGGTTACCTTCCCAGTATACTTTACTGGTAACCATTTATACTGCTGCGTAGACACACACACACACACTTATGGTTAATACCTTGCCCAGGGGTCTTAGGACAGTTGGGGTCTAACAGGGATTCGAACCCTGATCCTGAGCTCAGCACCCTAGCCACTACGCCACCGGCCCCACAATTGTTCACATGTAGCACTTGTTAAAACAAGTATTTGCCTCAAGCTCTGTGGTTAATAGTTCCCTCAAAATTCTGTCTCAGGAATTGTTCAGCAATATCTACACTTTCTGCTGACTGTAATTTATATTATTACAGTAAAATACAGTATAATATATGCAGTATAATAGGCTATACATATCACGGATATAATTTGCATGTTCAGGCTGCCAGTTAGTAATAATTAATTGAACTTGCCTTTCTACACTTCCACCCAAAAAGAAATAGGCTGCTACCTGTAAATAAGTGGCCAAATGAGCAAGAGCATTTGATTGGAATATTACTGCAGTTATTATTATGTTTAAGCTGGCAACATGTTACTTGTTAACACCATGTTAATATGTTAAATGATGCAGTGAGTATCTTCTAGTTTCATGTTGAAAAAGAACAAGAAATCTCACCTCTCTCTTTGCCACAGTTCAAGTGAGACTAAAAGGGACGGCCTTTTAAGGGTGGACTGGTACACATTTGGCTTCATCGAAGCCATATTTCTAGTGTAAAGCCCATCCCTATGAAAAGTCTTGATTGTAGACATTGCCTGGTAGTTAAAGTTATTTATTCTTTGTTGTTTTAGTGTGGATGGCAAAAATAATGCTAATATTGAAAAGCACAGTTATCTTGCATGGCCAAATTGCGCATACATGACTGGTGACCTAACTCCTTGATTCTGAATTTCATAAACATCATAAAACATGGCACCTTGGGTGGCAGACCACCCAATTTTCAATTTTAAGATGAAAAAACATCTAATTGAGAGTATTTCTGAGACTTTTCTTTAAGTAGGTTTTCCTATATCTACTACGGACTGGGGAATTATTAGACTGGCCATTGGGTTGTTGATCACCTCCCCAAACAAGACCTTACTGAGTTTATCTGGATGTCAGCTGCAGGAGGAGTCCCTGTGGTTCCAAACTTTGGATACTGACAACGTTCAAAGCTTTAGAAATGGATTTTATACCGTTTTAACACAATTTGATCACAAGTTACTAAAAAGAGTAAACTCTGTGCTGATAGGATAGGTCGAATCACCGTGGGAGTCCAGTTCAACAACTGAGTCTGTTGCCCTTTATTTCAGCTCTTTTTACAAGTTGGGTGAGATCTGATGTCTTTCTCTAATACATTCAAGAAATTTATCAGGATTGAAAACTTGCTAATGTAACGTGTCAGATGATGCGTTCTTCATTATGAGTTAATGGTACCTTGTGAAACCACAAGTAACTACTATGAGATCATGATGATGTAAAATCGCAATAAACTCCATCACAGTCACGGCGTACCGACCGTGTGCCACTTGACGATGGCCTTTATGCTCTTTTGTCTGGCATGCACTGCGAATTGTGCAACCTTAAACCCACATGTGCAAGACTTCATAAAATCATGTGTGTGTCTATTGTCCACACATAGTGTCTACTATTTAATATTGCTGTGAGAGAACATGCAAGTAAGAACACTGTACTTCTGCACATAATAAATGGAAAGAGTTTTGAGGGCCCTCACCCTTCCTGTCTCCATTTCCTTGCCTTCAAGTTTTATTAGAGTGTGTACTGGAGACACAAGCAGATATTTCTATTTTAACACCGGAGGTTTCCAGTGACAAACTCTTGGTCACCTTATTAGTTTTCAGAATCATATAGAACTTATAGCTAAAATTCCATGGATCCCAATTTTGGATTTTTTTTTTTACCAGAAATTGAATTAAGATGCCATACCTAAAAAAAAAAAAAAAAAAAAAAAAAAAAAAAAAAAAAAAAAAAAAA
>JAOUQZ010044827.1:0-11047 GCA_028564935.1 Neosilurus hyrtlii | reverse complement strand
CACACACACACACACACACACACACACACACACACATGCACACACACACACGCACATGCGCACACACACACACACATGCGCACACACACACATTCACGCACACACACACATATGCGCACACACACACAGACATACGCACACACACACACACACACACACACACATATGCACACGCACACACACACATAACAAAAAATGTTTTTTTTTTTCTGATTGACTGAAAGCCATTTAATTATTTATAAAGAATTTGTTAATAAATTTAAAAAGATATATTCAATTATTATTATTATTATTTTTAATTTGGTTATTAATTTTTTTCCTTTTTTTTCATGTGATTTAATTTTATGATTCGAACATTCATTCATTCATTCATTCATCTTTTTATTTATATATTTATTTCATTATCATTATTTCCTGTACTGTTTATTACTACTACTCGGTCCGCGGGGAGGCTGGAGCCTATCTCAGCCACACTGGGTGAAGGCGGATTACACCCTGAACAGCTTGTCAACCATCGCAGGGTCAACATACACACAACCAATTTAGAACAGCCAGTTAGCCCACTGTGCACATCTTTGGACTGTGGGAGGAAACCAGAGTACCTGAGGGAAACCCATACAAGCACAAGGAGAATGTGCTCCACACAGGAACGCCTGAGCTCGGGATTCGAACCCAGGACCTTCTAGCTGTGAGGCGGTATAATCAGATAAACACATGATTCATGTGGGATTCCTGATTTGTTACTTATTCGTGTATGCGTTCATGTCCACGTTACCTCCCCATGTAATCACGTGAGAAATACGTTTCTGTACGTTTCTAAGTCACAATCAAATATGTTTCACTACAAAAATATTCCATGTGTCTCAGGATGAAGTTTTCCTTTAACACACTGGCATTTTGTTTCGACAGAACACACACTCGCAGTCACCGCAGGGAGTCGCGTACACCGAGCAGGACGTCTATATGGTGACCCCAAGGGTTTTACACTCCCTGCTGGAAAAAAAAAAATCTGAATCCCACCCCCCACCCCCCCACACACAGTCATTAAGATCCAGTGAACATTATTACTGTGACTCAGAAAGGAAGATAATTGTGTGTGTGTGTGTGTGTGTGTGTGTGTGTGTGTGTGTGTGTGTGTGTGCAGACTCAGTAAAAAAAAAACCCTCAGATGCTCAGATGCATTAAGTGTCTCCTCACTCTTTTTTAAATCTCTCCTCCTTCAAGCTTTTTAGTTTTAAATAGATCGTGAACTCTAAATGACACATAATGGTCGAATTGCTAAGTTCAGCGCTAGTCTGTTTTTTTTTTTCTTTTCATAAGGGAAGGTTTTTCAGCAACGACAGGAGCCCATGTATTATTATTTAAATATATAAATATATATATATATATATATATATATAAACCCTGCGATGGCCTGGTGAGCTGTACAGGGTGTCCTCTGCTCTCGCCCAGAATCGGCTGAGATGGGCGCCAACCTCCCTGTGACCCTAATTAGGATTAAGCGGTTTAGAAAATGAATGAATGATTAATGAACAATGTAAAAAAAATTGCAAATATTTGTAAAAAAAATGTTAAAAAATTAGCTTATTAATAAATTAATGCATTTTGCAAAGAAACTGATGTGTAAAATGTTATATTTGTACGACTCACCTTGAACGCTGGTTTCAAATTGCTCCAGTATTTACTTTTTATTATCTTCCACTTTTTTTGTTTGTTTGTTTTTTGTTTTTTTTAGTTATCCAGACGCTCCTGCTGAATTCTGGTGTACCTTCTACTCTAAATTCTGCTTTTTGTCTTGTAATAGGACTGAAATGTGTGTATTCAAATGCAGCTTTTGTTCTGCGTTTGCTCTTCTGAATGCTATTTAGTTTGTCCCTTTATTGAATTTGTGTTTTTGGATCTGTTTGTTTGTTTCTAGTGACAGAAAGGGGAACTCATGGAGTGCCAGGTACCTCCGCCAGGCATAAACGAATACTCGTTTTGAATTGACGGTGACAAGTGCAATGATTAACCTGAAAAACTCGCCTAAGACTGCAGGTTTTATTATTTTTTCTTGGCTTCATTATAATGGAATGTCTCCCCCTAGTGGGCATATGGTGAACATTAATTCACCCAATATTGTACTTATTGACAATCTTCAAAATATACTGTTTTTGTTTGTTTGTTTTTACTTGTATCACACCTCATTATAATCTGTGCATAACTGATTGAGTTTTCTTGCACCCAAGCAAACAAACAATTAAAATAAACAAACAAAGAGAAAAACCAACACGGGTGAAAACATAAACTCCTGCCGAAGGTAATTATCTTAGCTATCTCAGCTACTTAAGAACCTACTTGTGAATTGATATGCTAGTTTGATATGCTAAAAAAAAGCCATTCCGAATGTAGAGAGTGTAAAATAAATAAATAAGAGCACCGTATGGTAAATTCCACACCATGTTACTCTACACTGTGAGATCCATTCTGGATGAAGGGCAGCTCTTATTATGATGAACCTCCTCATCATCATTGTGGTGCAAATCCGGAGGTGAAAGTATCGAGAGATCCGGATGTGTGCGGATTAGTGAAGAGAATTCATTTCCATCCTGAGCCTGTAGAGCCTCTCAGTTCCTGGCACCATGGTGAAATTTTAACCGATTGCTCTCGTACTGGGATTGGAGTCATGTTCTGGCCCTTCAGCCTGGTGTGTGTGTGTGTGTGTGTGTGTGTGTGTGTGTGTTCTCTGTTCTCAGCTGATACGTTTGAGGATCATGCACTCACACGGGTTGGAAATGAAAAGTGCCTGAAGTGTGTTTTTATGTTGAATAAATTGCAGTGAACGTTGATTCCAGTGCGGTTCGGTTCTGCCGTGGGTTCAGTGCTTCGTTTCTTCGTTCTTGTAACTTCAATATAGATGTAAATATTAACTTCCTGCGGCATTTCACCCGGTTTGCCCCTGTACTGGTTCTGCATACACACATGACAGGTTTTTGTATTTATTTATTTTTTAATTTTTATATTTAATGGCACCACTGATGGAAGCTGGAATACAAACCCAACTTTATTTTAATTCACCTGCTTGAATACAGCATCCTGGGGATGTAAGTATGTACGATAGTTAGGTAGTTAGAAGGTCCAGGGTTCGAATCCCGTGCTCTGAAAAATGTCACAGTCACTACAGGTCTCCTTTTAGTCACGCTCTAATTGTGAACAGGCTCCACCCATTTCATCTTATGATGAAGAAAACAATGACGATAGTTTCCATTTGTATTTTATTTATTTTTAAAATTTTTATTTATTTTTCTGATCTGCTAAATCCTAGTCACAGGAAGGATGAAACCTATCTTAACCGACTCAAAATCAGGGTGCACCCTGAACAGCTCTCCAATCCATAACAAGGCCAACACACACACACACACACACACACACACACACACACACACACACACAAACACACACACAAAACCATCCACATTCACGCCAAGGGGCAATTAGCCTAATATGCACCTGTTTGGACTGTGGGAGGAAACCAGCATGCCAGAAGCTTTTTAATCAACACGGTGCCGGACGGAAAAACCAGCAAATACGCTCATGATGTCGCGGAGCGTCGCTTTGTGCTGAGTGTAAGAGTTAAACTAGTGGTAAGGTCCCACATCGAGGAGTCACACGTGAGAACCGTTGCTGCCCATCCTTCTCCCTTTCACTCTCTCTCTCTCTCTGTCTCTCTCTGCCTCTCTCTCTCTCATACTCTCTCTTTCTTCCTCTCATTCTCTCTATCTTCCTTTCCAGTCCCCCTCTTTTTATCTCTTTTTATATATCTATCTTTCTGTGTATCTCTTTTTTTATTTTCTCTATCTTTCTCTCTAGCCCCCCTCTCTCTCTCTATCTATCTATATCTTTATTGTTCTTTTATTTTCTCTATGTTTTTCTCTATTTCCCTTCCCCTCTCTTTCTCTATCTATCTATCTATCTATCTATCTATCTATCTATCTATCTATCTATCTATCTATCTATTGTTCTTTCCAGCCACTCTCTCTCATACTCTTTCTTCCTCTCATTCTCGCTATCTTCCTTTCTAGTCCCCCTCTCCTTATCTCTTTTTATATATCTATCTCTTTCCCTGTATATCTCTTTTTTTAATTTTCTCTATCTTCCACTAGTTCCTGGCCTCTCTCTCTCTCTCTCTCTCTCTCTCTCTCTCTCTCTCTCTCTCTCTCTCTCTCACACACACACACACACACACACACACACACACACACACACACGATCATAACTTTGACATATTTGTAGAAACCTCAGTTAAGTGAAGTGAGGGTTTATAGCCCCTGTGGATCCATAAGCCTCGGATTGTTTTGGGTTTGGAGAACGAAGGGACACGTAATCAAACTAAATGCCTCTTGATCTAAAGTTCCTACGAAATGTGTTTATTATTGGTTTTGAAAGTCATTTCCTACCCCGCCACACTTTTTTAATTTTTGGATAAAAAGAATATGACTGGCATTTGGATCTCTCACCTCCTCCCCTCCACGTCTTATTTTATCCCTATCTCCTCGTTTCCACCTGGAGCCATGCCGTAGGGTTAATTAGAGTTCCTAAGAGTTTCGTCCTGATATTAACGTCTACAAATATTCATCTCCACCCTGCGCAGCCCCTTCTGAACTCACTAATTAGATCCCGGTTCTATTCTTAAAGAAACTGAGCTAATTAGTGTAATCAGGAGGGCGCTGCGTAGGGATCGACTACCTGCAGATACACACGGCGTGGATGTCACTGAAACACTGCTTTTACTGGACTCTGTAGCTTTAACAAGCCTTCTCCTCATTATGATTGTTAAAGGTTGAGGAACTGGCTTGGCTTTGTCTTTTGCACTGTGTAATCATGAAACATGTTCACTACACCAATGTCCCCACGGGCTGGTTCAGACATTACCCCAGGACTGAAGAGTGGCAAAATAAACAATGCAGACGGATGGCAGTGGATGGACCGTTGTGCGCTCTTACTGGGTTACACAGCGTAGTTGTAATACAAATCATGAATGAAAAAGCTTGAGGTAATTTTCACTTTAGCCAAGGGTTTATGTTTTCACCTGTGTTGTTTTGTTTGTCTGTTTGTTTGGCAGTTTGTGTGATTATAACTCAAAAAAATTAAACAGATTTTATGAGCTTTTTTTTTTCCTAAGAAGGGTGTGGTACAAGTAACAAACTGTTACATTTATGGCATTCAGCAGACGCCCCTATCCAGAGCAGCTTACAATTATAACGTTTATACAACTAAGCAATTGAGGGTTAGGGACCTTTCTCAAGGGCCCAACAGTGGTACTGGGGCTTGAACCCACCAACTTCAGATTACTAACCCAGAGTCTCATTTGGAGGTGATCCAAGCATCGGATCATGTTGACAAAAAAAAAATCCATTAAAGTCAATAAGTGCAAATAATGTGTGAAAAAATGTCCATCATACGCCACTAGGGGGAGACATTTTATTATATTACAACAAGTTATAATTATTACAATATTGAAGCCTTAGGCAGATTTTTCAGGCTAATTCATTCACTTGTCCCCATAACCCATATGTGTCTGCTGGAGGTACCTTGCACTCTGTGATTGCTCCTCTAGTTGCTTTAGAGTTCAACATGGAATGGATTTTTTGTTTGTTTGTTTGTTTTGTGTTTGATTTGTGTATGCGTGCTGAAATGTTTTAACACATAACTTTGGTTCATCCAATTTGTCAAGCTGAACATGGTATGGCTTTACATTTTTTCATTCTCTGCACATTGAGTTTCAGTGCACATGGTGTATGTAATAAACTGGCAGCTCATTGTATCTCAGTATATTTCTTTTTTTTTTTTTCATTTCAGAAATCTTTGATAAGATCTGGAACAACCAAAGCTGGATTTTGACAGCAAAGCCTGTTCCAAAGTTTAACCAAGTACAAGAAAAGATTCCCTTCAAACTGGCACGAATTCGACCCTCTAATCAACGAACATGATTTTTTTTTCTTTTTCAAAAGATAAAAATTTCAAAAAGCACAGCTGTATAAAAGCAGTCAGATCCGACTGTATTTCAACTTGTGCTAAAACGTGATGCCAGCCAACCTTGCTCCAGTCTTCACACACGTTCTCTTTAATCAACTGCCATCTCTGCGCCGAGCTCCTGACGCCGTTATATCTTCTCTTATAGCTTCTGTTTCAAAAGAGGAAAAAGAAAAAATTGGCAGGAATAAATGAACACGGATGGCTCACGCTCATCGCCATGATAATAAACATTTAAATGCTTCGTTTCTTTTTCTTACATGAAGACGGTCACTGCATCTCAACGCCACGATGTTCATGATTTTCAGTTTGCAGAAGGGATGAACAGATTCAGATCAGATTCTGTCCAAATCTGGATCTTACATAAATATAAATTATTTCTGCCCCAACCCTTCCAGTGCAACCACATCCCCTCCTCGAAGGGACACCGGGGCTCCACCCTGGAGAATGGGTCTAGGAAAGGGGCCTGGTGGCCGGGACTGCACCGATAGCACCCGAAACAGGGACATGGGTTCGTTCTCCAGTGGACCCACCATCAGCAGGAGGCAGGGTGCCCAACTAATGAAGCTGACACTGTGGACATGAAATATCACCTTAGTGGTGGAAAAGAACCAGAGTTGGTGGATGACGTGCAGAGGTACCGAGTAGATATGATCAGGCTTAACTACACACTACTCCTTGGGAGGGACAGGACCCTCTACTTTGCTGGTGAAAGGTGGAGAGCAGGTGAGGTCTTATACATAGCTCCCCAGTCTTCTTCCTGCGGGTTGGAGTTCACCCGGGTAAACGAGAGGGTGGTTTTCCTGTGCCTCTGGGTCTGGGAATGCATCCTGACTGTTTCTGGTACACCCTGAACATCTCGTCAGTTCTTTGCAGGGACAATACACCGATATCATTCGCATTCACACTCACACCTAGGGGCAATTTGGAACAGCCATCCAACCCCACGACGTATCGTCCCATGACATCACTAATTATTTTCCTGTAACACCAGACTCTAACAAGGCCCAACTTTCAAAAACCTATAAATGTAAATCTGTACTTCATCACATTAATTACATACATTAAGTGTGTCCTCTCTGTGCTTAACACACCAGCGAGACGTCTGGCTTAGATCGCAGGGTTTTGTTTAGCCCGTACTTGTGTACCAAGCCTTTTCATCAAGCTTCCCCTCTTGTCATTTCTCACTTCCTCTATTGTTGTGTGGTTTGGCTACGAGACTCACAGTACATAATTAAATGCACTCAGAAAGTCGTTGGATGGAACCTTTTCATTTAAAGAAATCCATAGAGTACTGAATTAATCCAAGATTCTTCTATACGCCTCCTTATATTTAAAGAACATTCTCCACTTGCAAACTGTAGATAATTCTTGAATGAAAATGTCAAAAGAAACTCATGGTTTGTTACGTTTTCTGATACGTAAATCCTCCAAATAAAAAAAATGCCATGAAAGCTACACAAAATGGGGTTCATGTTTATGACGTAAAAAAGCACTTTATTCAAACTTGAAATAAGTTTCAAAAGTAATGGTTGCCGTAACATAGCATGTGTGATCACGCTCACGATTAAAAATATAAAAATAAACAATAAACATTTTATTTTAGTTTGCTTCTACCATGTTCACGTGTTTTATATACTAAACAGCATTACATATAAAAAAAGTCGCAGAAAGAAAGAAGTAATAAGGGTTGTGGTTAGCACGTCCGTCTCACAGCAAGAAGGTCCTGGGTTCGAGTCCCAGGCTTGAGCGTTTCTGTGTGGGGTTTGCATGTCGTTCCCGTGCTTGCATGGGTTTCTTCCAGGTACTCCGGTTTCCTCTCACAGTCCAAGACGTGCACAGTATGCTAACTGGTTGTCATGTCATGTCATTTTCTGAACCGCTTAATCCTAATTAGGGTCACGGGGTGGCTGGCGCCCATCTCAGCCGACTCCGGGCGAGGGCAGAGTACACCCTGGACAGCTCGCCAGGCCATCGCAGGGCGCTAACTGGTTGTGTGAGTGTGAATTTTAGTGTGTGTTTTTCCTGTGATGGACAGGGTGTAGCCTGCCTTTGCTCAGAGATGGCTTAGATAGGCTCTACCCTAGTAGCATAAAGCAGTTTGGCAAACGAATGAATGAATGAATGAATGAATGAATGAATTAATTAATAAATGAATGAATGAATGAATAAACTCCACAGTGCCAGTCGTAACAGGATGAAACAGTACAAATTTCAGATATGAATCTGATTCTGTGCTCATTAGTCTTTAATCTCGAAGCTTTATGTATATCTGCACAGTTAAATCAACATCTCTGTAGGTCTTGTGTTTTAATATAATACCTCTCTGATCTTCTTCCCTTCCTCAAAATAATATTAGCTTCATTTTGCTATTCCGTTTTATTTAATTATGGTGCTCCCCAACTCTCCTCTGCAGAGGTAGAAAACCGATGATTAATTAAAAGCATTCTACCTGCCCCCTCGCTGAGATTAATTAAAGACCTCAAGACCAAAATTCCCACTCCAGTTCAACCTATCCTGTAATTACTGGCTTACAAAGAAAGTGATTTTTTTTTTTTTTTTTTTTAGCCTGAGCAATGTGCTGTTTTTCACACATGGTTCTCAAGTGAATCACGGACTGAAGACCCAACCATCACTGTAATAAGCTGAAAAAATTCAATTGTAAGAATTACTTGATGATTTATTCCTGTTTTTACACACCAAAATAAATAAATAAATAAACAAACAAACAAACAAACAAATAATTAAATAAAGAAATCAATAAATAGATAGAAAGATAGATAGATAAATGAATAAATAAATAAATAAATAAACAAACAAACAGCAACTGACTCAAAAGTAACTCGATTGGAGAAATCCTGTCCAAACCGGAGTCAATAATTAATCAAAAGAAAAATATAAATATTGTATAATTAACTTTTATTTGACCAGATTTATGTTTTGGATTAAATAAAGATCCACTAGTCAAGCCTCTCTCTCTCTAACCCCTCTCTTACCCCTCTATTTCCACTCTGTAATAAAGCATACAGTAGGCGTTAGGTACTCATCGTGTAAGTACTTATATTCACTCTCTCTTGACGTTCCCTGCTAAACGAGAGGGGCACTCATGGAGTGTAAGGTACCTCCACCAGGCACAAATGGATTATTATAACCTGGCATAGTTATAATGAAATGTCTCCCCCTAGTGGGTGTCTGATGAACAGACAGAAATAGAATAGGCATTTTTTCATGATCTTGTTTTTCTTTTTCCACATGATTCGATGCACAGATCGCCTGCACAATAAATGGATTATTACTTGTTCCCAATCCTACTCTCGGAAAAAAATATTCATCCAAATCCGTGCACAAAATCTTGAGATATCTTGCACACACAAAAAAACAAACAGAGGTGAAAAAAAGAACCTCCTAGCAGGGGTAATAATACGGATTATTATTCATTCATGGGATTTTCTTGTTTTTTGAGTAGTGAAAAGCCATTCAATAGTTTTTGGTATTGCTCCAACACCATAGGATAACTAAATTATTGCACTGTTGCCATTGGATAAGTTAAATGGTTGTTGCAAAACTGATACATGTAACATAGTAACGTGACTGTGTAATCTAAAAAAAATGTAAATAATTAATAAAACAATTATAAAATGTGTATTTCATACGCTAGAAAATTATACAGTTTGAAAATTATTCCTTTGGCCTCGGCAGACAACAACCCTTCACCTTCTTTGTTCTCTTTTTGTCCATCAGCATATCTCATATATATATATATATATATAAAAGGATGTTTTGTCCAAGAGAACAGGTTCTGTAGGGGGCTTGCTTCCATCTCAGTTAATATCTAGATTTAGGCACTGCCTAAAAGTGGACCTCCCAATTAGATGTCCTTTGATGCGTGTCCGAGCCTGGGTTTGCTTTTTACCGCCCTTCTGATTTTGTTTTTCATTTGTATCACCTGTCTTGTTAGTTTAATTATCCGTTTAACGAGTTCATGTTCTGTCAAGGGAATCATGGCGCCGTAGCAGTTAGCATGTCTGCCTCACAGCAAGAATCTCCTGGGCTCAGCCAGGGCATTTCTGTTTGTTCTCCCCATGCTTATGTGGGTTTCCTCCAGGTACACAGGTTTCCTCCTTCAGTTCAAAGACATGCAGATTAGGATAATTGACTGTTCCAAATTGCCCCAAGGTGTGAGTATCAGACTGTTTGCCCTGTATGGTCTGGCGGGCTGTTCATGGTGTACCTCGCCTTCACCTAAAGTCGGCTGTGATAGGCTCCCCTGCGACCGTAGTGGGATAAAGTGGCTTGATCAGTGTATAAATGAATGAATTCATGTTCTGTCAAGTGTCTAATTTTGGTTGTGTCTGTCTGTCTGGCAACCTGAGTTAGATTGTGTTTTTTATTCTGTGTAAGTCTGAGCAGTGGTGTATGAGCCTCTATTCTTTCAAGTTTCAGGTTCATTGTAATAATATATCTGCTTTTACTTTCCTATTATGGCTGCCCTTCATAATGCAAGTCAGCGACACTTAACAGCCAATCAGCATCAACTCAGCAATGTGCCAGCCTTATCGGATTTCCTACGGTGGGCTCCGTGTGGGTCCCGGACAGGACATGGGCCAACCATCCATGTCATGTTGGTGCATGACTATGGTGCTGCGTTTAGGAGCTCTACAAGAGAAACCCCCGGAAAAGTGGCCCAATGCATCATGGGTGCAGAATGAGAAGAAAATGAGCGATGAATGGAAGAAATATCTATGGTAAGGGTGCTCACGAAGCATGGAATGTTCTAGTCCTTAAACTTCATCATCTTTTCTTATTGGCTTCTCCTGAAAAAGAAACGAGGCTTGAAAGCTATCGATGTTCCGGCCGAAGCCGTGATGTTATGTTAAAGTTTTCCTTTTCAACTGTTCACACATGAAGAATCAGTAATAAATAGATAGATAGATAGATAGATAGATTGATAGATGGAAAGATGGATAGATGGATAGATAGATAGATAGATAGATAGATAGATAGATAGATAGATAGATAGATAGATAGATAGATA
>JAOUQZ010044826.1:0-11048 GCA_028564935.1 Neosilurus hyrtlii | reverse complement strand
TCGGCTGAGATGGGCGCCAGCCTCCCCGCAACCCTAATTAGGAATAAGCGGTTCAGAAGATGAATGAATGAATGAATTCTGATATGCAGAATTTGATCATGAATCCGCACATAACTTTCCTGCTAACAAACATTAAAGATAACCTACTTGCTGGAGGTAACAACTTCCACTTTTCTGGAAAGGCTTTTAATTACTGTTTGAAATGTGGCTGGGCGAATTGGCACAATTAGTCAGGTGAGCGTTAATGAGGTCAGGTTCTAATGAAAGCTGGGGTCATGTCAGTTTTCCAATTTATCCCACAAGCATTCAGTCAGGATGAAATTTGGGCTCTGTGCAGGTCACTTGAGTTTTTCTACTCCAAACGTGGCCCACCATGCTTTCATGAAGCTTGCTTTGTGCACAAAGTCACTGTCGTGCTGTAATATGTTTGGTTCAAACAATTCTTATTCCTATATCATAGAGTTCTTCCAACTTCATAGTGACAGTCCCACACATTGGTGTTATGACCAGGTGTCTACAGAGTTTGGCCATATAGTATACTGTACCTTTGTTATGTTACAAGCTTGCATGCTCATAGGATGTTTGTGTTATTGCAGTTTGTGCTTATTGCACTTTCGATTTTGCTTTAGAAAAACATGCTTTCTGGAGATTTTCAGGAGATACACATGACATTAAATTAGGTTTTTTAAAATTGATTTATTTATTTTTTTAAAATAAATTTTGTACTTTTTGTAGTGTAGTCTGTGTGCTTTTTGGATTTCTACACACAGTACACAACATAAAAAATATATGATTTTTTTTATAATTTGAAGGTCATAGAAAGGAAATTAGTTTGAATAATACAGGCTTGAAAAAATTGATTCTAACTTATCTTGTAACCAATTAAATTTTTTTTTTTGGTACACAGACCCATAAAGCAAATGAGTCCAAATGAAATACAAGAAAAAAAACAAAAAAAAAAATACAACCCAGCAGTGTGTTTGTAGAATGCAGCCTTGGTTTAACCTTCTGTGTGTGCCGCTCTTTATTCATGTTTGCCTTTCTTTATCTGCTGTCGTATTTATTCAGCTTTATCCATGCACTATATATATTATATATACATTTATTTATTTAATTATGTGTGTGTGTGTGTGTGTGTGTGTTTGTGTATTTAGCATTTTTAGAAGATAAGCACATACACAAGAAGAGGATCTGTAGAAAGCCTGATGCTTATCACACTGATTGGAGGGCAGGCATTATCTTAAATGGAGAATTTAAAATATTACAGCTACAGTACTTGCACAAAGTGTATGCCTTGTTAACCATTTAAATACAGAGGAGTGGGTTCAGTAACTTATTCACAAGCTTGTTGCATAACTGGAGAAGCATATTAACTGGATTTGCCTGTCTACTGACAGTGCGTAAGAATTATATCCTTTATTTTTGGTCTCCTGTAAACATGTGTAATGGCTGCTCATGTACAGAATGTAAAGCAATAAATGATGGAATATACAGTATTTAGGCTCATTATTGATTCGGAAGTCTACATGTGGGAGCACGTTGTTGTTGAGACCAGACTGGATCGAGGTGAGAAGAAGTCAAATAATTACCCTTAACAACTGGGGTGAGCAGACAAGCATGTCAGAAAACACAATGGTCAAATATTGAGGGTGGTAATCAGAAGCACCCTGAAGACCACAATAGTTCGACTCCTATTAGTCAAGAACCTGAGAATCTGAGTGTACAGTGGAGACAGGCTTATTGTTGAACATCGTCCAAAAAAAATAGCCAGGACTTTTTTTAGCTTCAGTTTTGACCACAGCACCTATAGAGGCGATCAAACTGTGGCCATTTCTCTGATGGTAACCTTTGTGTAAACCAGTGCACATCACGAGTAGAGATGATGGAAAATTTTAATTCAGCTATCATGTAATTCAGCTATTTTCGTTTGTGCACCGATTCAGGTATCACCAGTCTTGCACCATTCATTAATTAATTTTCTGAAGAGCTTAATCCTAATTAGGGTTGCGGGGAGGCTGGCACCCATCTCAGCTGACTCTGGGCGAGGGCAGAGTACACCCTGGACAGCTCGCAGGGCACACTCTGGCACCAAAATGTATTTTAATTTTTTTATTTATTTCTCTATATTCCCACAGGTGGCATGTTGTAAACTTTTCACACACTGGCAAACAGTACAGCATCATGTTCAAGTCATTTGTGCAGCTCTTTGGCACAGTGGTTACCATGTTCCCCTCAAAAGCAAGAAGGTCTTGGGTTTGAGTCCTGTGCTCTGGCATTTCTGTGTGGAGTTTGCATGTTCTCTCCGTGCTTGTGTGTATCCTGCAGGTACTCCAGTTTCCTCCCACAGTCCAAAGACATGCACAATGGGCTAATTCCAAATTGACCCTAGTAGGGAGTGTGAATGGTTGTATGTGTGTGTTGGCCCTGTGATGGTCTGGCAAGCTGTTCAGGGTGTCCCCCTGTCTTTGCCTTGTGTCGGCTGGGATAGGCTCCTGCCTCCATGTGACCCTAGAACAAGTAAGCGTTTAGTAGCAAATAATGAGTGAGAATGAGCTCTTGAGACCATCTTTTAACATTCACCTCCAGCTCGCTAGACCATCACAGTGTCTGCCACTTCCTACCAAGCTTTTCTTTTTTACCTCTGCCAAGGAGGTTATGTTTTTACTGGCAGTGGTTTGTTTGTTTGTTTGCTTGTTTGTCTGTTAGCAACATTACTCAAAAACTTGTAAACGGTTTTTGACGAAATTTTCAGGAGTCAGAAATTATACAAGGAACAATTGATTTTGGCAGTGATCCAGATTATTGTCTGGATGCAGGAAATTTTTTTAAAGATTTTTTGTGCGGATGGCGTAAGTCATCCGAGTTACTCGAGTCTCCGGACCATTCTGAAGCGTAACTTCCAGGCTTGCAATCTCGATGGTGTAATCTCATTTCTTTACCTTTCTGTACAACTTTTAGGCCAATTGCACAAAAAAAATAAATAATCCAACTATTAATAATTCCTCCTCCGAGCGCAAGGCCTCTTATTCAAACCATAAGCTATATCCTTATACACAATGCAATAATATAAATGACCGCACGTTTGCGTTGTAGCACTCAAATAATAAACA
Organism: Neosilurus hyrtlii; assembly: GCA_028564935.1. Classification (NCBI taxonomy): domain Eukaryota; kingdom Metazoa; phylum Chordata; class Actinopteri; order Siluriformes; family Plotosidae; genus Neosilurus; species Neosilurus hyrtlii. The sequence continues at coordinate 7,938 of JAOUQZ010044826.1, read as the reverse complement.
AATTTTGCATTTTTATAAATGCTGCACTTCTTACAATACCATATTGGGATACTGAATGGCCTTGGTGGAGGTCTGCGCTCTCTGAGCATTTTTATTAGTCTTTCTAATATTTCTCTGTTTATTTACTGAGCCATGGTTTTTCTTCTATTTTTTTATATTGTGTCGCTTGCTAAGGTCAACAAAATGTCAGAAAATGTCAGTGGTTAATACAGTTTATTATGGTGTTTGGCTTTATAGTAGCAACACTTTCTATGTGCAAAATAGCTTATATCGCTGCTAATACCATCAGTCCAATCTGTAATTTCTTTCTATTTTTGAAGCTGGTACTCTGACCCAAGCGTACACAAACACACACAAGGGGATTTTTCTCATGTGCTTATCACATTGTCTTGTGTACTCCCAAATGGCACTGTACAGCCAGGAGGAATTGATTTTGGAGCTAGCGGTTGATGGATGGAAGAATTTCAGGCTGGTGTCGTAGATGGGTGGAAAGAGTGCTGTGGTCATCACTCTACAGAAGACTTCCAGTCAAAGATAAGGACAGAAAAAAAAGAATGCATGTGTTTTTTTTCCTCAGTTATTGTCTAGGATGTGATTGTGAGTAAGAAAAGGGTGACCATGACTCCAGAGAAAACGGCTCGAGATAAAGAAAGAAAAATACCAATACTCAAATGTTGACCATTTGAGATCGCAAATAAACATTTTTTAATTCCACATGCATATAAATGTCAATTACTTTTAACAAAGAAAAGTAGATTTTTTTCCAATAATTTTTTCAAAAAATGTGTCTTTTCTGGAGACTTTTCTGACAGATGAAACAGTTACACCTTTGCATCTGACTGCTACAAAGTGCCGACACTGGAGACTTTTTCCTTCTAATGTCAGTGAAACATTTCCGTACTGACATGTACACCATATCAACGATAAAATACTTCTTACTCTGTTTGTGATGTGTCGGCCATGCAAAGCTATTGTGTATATTTTTGAACAGTACAACCAGTATGAGAATATACCACACAGGAGAGGCCCGATGTGATTGGTATGTTAACTTTGGGTTTCCCAGTGGACAGTCTTTGAGTTTATGTTTCTGTTTAGTATATAATAAAAGAAAAACATTTACAGAGTGTGGCTTACTTACGAGAGTGTGAAGAGTGTGGTTTACTTACGTTTCCCTGTAGTATGTACTAAGCTTTGAACGAGTAGGCTCAAAAAACCCTGTGAGTTACACAGCACTTAGCTCAGCTTGAAGCACAGAGCTTTCCTGACCTGCCTCTGTAATGGTTAAAATGGGTAAAATAAACTATGAAATATCATTTTATTTTACTTTCCTTTATTTTTCTGGAGAGTCAATAGCAAAACTTTTAAAGAGAGTTAAAGAGGCACAGTTACATGAATATTCTGCACCTTCTCGCGCGTATCCTCAAAACTCACAGTGACCTTCGTGATTTAAAAAAAAAAAAAAAAATTTAAACCATCTTGTTTTTGCTTATGTTCCTGTGTAGTATATACATAAATTTTGCCTTTGTTATAATTGTTAAACCTATTATAATAATAATAATTTCTGAGCACTGTGCTAAAATACTTTTGCTGGCAAGAGTCTGTCTGTCTTGCCATCATCATCACCCCACTCTTCATCTCACTGACCCTTCATAGGGTGGTGCTTCCCTGATGAAGTGTGTGTGTGTGTGTGTGTGTGTGTGTGTGTGTGTGTGTGTGTGTGTGTGTGTGTGTGGGTGTGTGGTTGAATGAATGTGTGGCTCTCAAAGTGCTCTGATGCATAGTGACACCCTGCTAAATTTACTGAGCTGTTTACGTGTGTGTTTGTGTGTGAGGGAATCTTCAGGGCTAGAAGTATTGTGGAGAAATGTAATGGAATGCTGGTGAATCAGCAGTATTTTCCAAATGACTGTTAAAGCGGATTTAAATCCAAACTTACATACATTATACATGTACATTGTATATGTCTTTGCACATCAAAGTGTTTTATTGTTATTACAGTCTTCTTCATGAACAAAAATAAATAAATAAATGAGTAATAAATCCTTACACAGGTGAAAAGCAGGATGACTCACGTATGGAACATGGAAGTGTGGTGCATTTATATGCACTGAGCTGTATACCATAGGCATATATACATAGTACATTTTTAGCCCATTCCAGTTACAGAATTGCCGTTTGCAGACATTTCTCGTCTTCCTTCAGTTATCTGAGAATTGTCACTTTGTTTCTTCATCATTTTAGTTTTAAATCAACCACCTCAAACAGTCATCAACACAAAATGTCATCATCTCTCCTAGTCTTGCAGTGACTTCTACTCACACATGAGTGTAGAAATTGTGCTCAGCTTCGTCTTCGTCAGGTTTCCAGTTAGTTTGACACATTTCTTCCCAATTATTTATCATTATATTCCTGTGAAAATAGTGCCTCTGAGAAATGGGGACTCGTTATTTCAGTCTTGGTATGAGAGTAGTGGAGCATTCTCTAATGTGTCTCGTGACGTCAGAATCAGAGCCATAGTTAATTAGTCTCTCTCTCTGTTTTATGTAACATCCAAGAACAAGGTAAGTTCTCTGTCCTGATGAGTATCAGAGCAGATCACTGTGGCTTGAAGCTAATATACAATGTGATGGTTATCAGTTTAAATGGAATGAACATAAAGCCACCAGCAGAAAATTGTTTATGATAGTAAATGGTGGTCAGTGATATATTAGTATTATGATATTAGGGCTAGTATGAGGCTTTCTGTTAACTTGGGCCACCACAGCAACTTCTGGTATAAATCCTGATATAGATCCATATATTGATGTTTGAACTCTAAACAGATGCAGGTATTATGTTACACAATTAGTGGACAGTATGCTTTAGATTCCAGTGTGTGCATGATTGGGGAGCAGAGTCTCTAATTTATTACTTAATAACAGAGAATAGAGCTTTTCCATATTTGTCACTGTGCCGTAACAAAAGATACTTAATCACTTTCGCATATGGTCGCCATGGGGCAACTGCCTAATGGGCTGATGAAATTAGATGCTTGTTATAGACTGTAGGTTTATGCCGATGCAGCTTCCTGTCTACTTATGTTATAGATCTTTAGTTCAACATCAGGAAAATTGCTTACCCAGGACACACACTAAGTACTTACATTTAACTTATGACAGAACTGACACTTCACTATTTAGTGACACACTTTTACTAATTGGTGGTGTTTAGGGAGTATTTTATGGCCTGCCTGACTGTATGTACCATATCAGAGGATGAAGCGATGCTGATCGCACCATAGAGAAAAGTTGCAGAACAGTGAGAGAAGGAAAAGAAGGCAAAGAGGGCGACAAATTTATTTTCTTTCTGTTCAATCAAATAGCAAAGTCTTTACATATGAAGGTGCTATTATTTTCAGCATAGCTTTTGCCTGCAGCCATTTCATATATAAAACCAGTAAGCTCATTGGAGAGATGCTAATAATACAAAGTCCATTCATTTTTTAAACATTAAGGAGCATGGACTGTTAAGAATAACCACAAATTTTAATTCTCTATGCATTTCATTAGTTTTTAGTTTTCAGTTGTCCTGAAGGTGTAATATTAATATTTTGATTCATTATAACAAATGAAATGCATTTTATTTAATTTTAATGCACATCTTCACCTTTAGTCATGTTATATTCAGTTATCTGACCATTTAAAAAGAATCAGTCAAAATTTATTAGTTATTTCTTAACATTGTCGGGAAGACATGATGTCCAAAGACTGAAAATCACAGTTACAGTGTTATATAAGGTACATATACAGTGTTATAGTTACAATGAATATAGAAAACAACTATCCACCTTTAAAATATTCACTTTTTTGCTTTGTAGCCTAAAATGAAGACACACACACACACACACACACAAAATCACAGCTATATATAGACATTTCAACTAACAAGCAAGTGAAACATGTAACAACAGTTCAATAAAAAGCACACAAAAAACAACAACCTAGAATCACTGAGATAGTTAAAGGATCACTTCACTCAAAAATATTTGTCAACTCAATCACGTGTAACTAATCACCTTCTCCACTGCAGAAGCTAATTGGTTTCAACCTGTAACCTGTGACTAGCTCAGCATATAAACATCTGTGCAGAAAGCATTCCAATGCTTCAGTTTAACTGAAAGTAACCACTATGGGTAACTATGTAACTCAACTATGGGTAGCAAGGCACTGTTAAAAAAACTTAAGTTGTGGACAGGCACAAGTCAGGAGATGCAAGTAACCTCAGTAAAGGCTTATTTATTTATTTCCTCCTAAACTGTTGCCAATATAACTTTCACTTCAGGGGTGGGGTTGGGGGCAATTCTATATCCACTGTATTAACATTTCCTGAGGAGTGTAAACCTGTACACTCTAAGGTGAGAGGTGAGCATGAATGAATTCTGCTTTTTGTATTCATATTTATTGTTTAATAGCTACTTCCTATTGACTGTTCTGTTCTGTATCATTTCATTTTTTATTTCTAAATACATTTGTCACAGCTGCACAGAAGCAATAAACTCATGCATTATGCATTATAACGCTTGCTCTCCTTTAAGGATATGTGATTTATCCGTCCTGACATTTCCGGTGTGGAAGTCCGCTCCCCTGTGCGAGGCAAGCTGGAGGACTGATCGTCAGAGATGCTGGTGTGTGTCAAATTCAATGTCTGTCATGTTTGGATAATAATCAGAGTTAATTAAGGGCTCTTAAAAAGCCTGTCTGTTTTAATTAGCATTGTGCTATGTGGTTCCTCTAAGCCAGGTGTGCAGATAAGATTTTCATAAATGAACACTGGTCTAGAATCTATGACATGGATATGTGCTACTCATGACCTGCACAAGTAAAATGAAGAGTGACGACTAGATCAGACCTGACAGCCATTTACATAAAACCTGCTGGAGTCAAATTTCACTTGTTGTAACAGCTAGGGGACGCTACACGCAATCAAGCAAATAAGGCTTACATTATACACATCCCCAAATTTCCTGCTTTCCTACAAAACAAATCTTGTCTCTCAGGCAGTTTTGGCAAAATGTAGCCTAAGCAACTGCCTTTGGCTGAAGTTTCTGCTCTGTTAAGAGAAAAACTGTGGAGGAAGAATGTAGAAAGAAAATGCAGCATGATTGTTTTACAAAGATAAATGGTGATATTCTGCAAAGAATTGTAGCTGCTGTTGTACCAGGTATCTGTGTGTGTATATGCTTATGTTTGCCATTTCTAACACCTGTTTGGGTATAACGTGTACATATGCTTGATATCTAGCCCACTAACGTGCTAATACTAGCTTTTTATTTATTTTTTATCTTAATTTTTTGTCAATTTCGGCAATTAGATTGTGGAAGTGATAAATTCAAATCCTGGATACAGGATTTTCTAAAAGATTCTTTAAATATACAAGATAGGACAATTTTTGAGATTTGGAACATAAGGGAGATTGTTGGGCTTGGTAGAGGTTTGCACTCTCAGTGTGCATTTGTAATTATTTTTAAACGCTTGAACACTCCAAGAATCATTCCAGGTGTGTGAATAATTTTACATCTGCTATAACATGATAATTAACAACAGAAACAATAATAATAATTAATCATAATAACAATCGATCCAGATGTTCTATGATATTAAAACTTCCTATAAAGGAATACAGTAAATATAAATAAATAAAATGCTAAACTAAGAAGAATTTGTAGACTTGTGCTAGGCATCATGGTTACACCATGGTTAGCACGTCTGCCTCCCAGCAACAGTATGAAGGTCCTGAGTCTCTCCATGCTCTCATGAGTTTCCTCCCACAGTCCACAGACATGCATATTAGGCTAAATGGCTGTCCAAATTGCCCCTAGGTGTAATTCTTTGTTGTGTTGTGTCTGGTGAGCTATTCAGGGTGTGTCCTGCCTTCACCCCAATGTCGGCTGAGATAGGCTCCTGCCTCCCCATGGCCCTGGAAGTAGTGTTAAGTTTTTCGGCAAAAGTGCATGTCAGAGACTTGTGAAATCAAATTAAATATTGAATAATATGGAATTTTTTTTACTTGTTTACCATAATGTTTCACAAAGTGTGAATGTTCTGCTATTAAAACAAAATTGTGAAATTCCCTAAAATGTGGCGATTCCATAATTTTTCCTAGGAATTTTCCTATATCAGCATGATATTTAATGTTTTACTCCTCACATAATTATAAAAATGGAAGCAAAGCTTTGAGAATGCACAATGATTGGGCATCCTGTATTTTACTAAGCTTTAACGTGCAGTAAGCGCTAACAAAGAGGTGATCATTATACTCTGGACAACCATACAGCCACATAAACACTGATTTTATATACACACAGATTTAATGTGTTACTTTGGTATGGTAGTTTGAAGACGCTTGCTTGTTTGTAGATCTATTGCATTGGAATACTGGAAGCTAGAAGGGAGAAAAATCAACAAGACCCAGAGTTACTCTTCTGTTTAATCTCTTATACAACTATCTTTACCTTTCTTTTGTACATGCACTACCCCTGTCTAGCTTATTCTCACTTTCAAAAGGCCCAAAGTCATTGAAAACCGATTGCAATGTCAACATTGCAGGTGCTTTAGAGCACACCAGCATGCAGTGGTGACTCGATTTGTATTTCATTTTACATGATTACACTTTATCACCTAAGGTGTGAGGACTTGAAACTCTTATACAACTATTTCTGCTCAAACGATCAGCTACTCTGACATGGGAAAAGGTCCATATACAGTAGAGTGCAGTGATTATACACCACCACTTTTGTCTAAAAGGGCTCCTAATAAAATGAGCCAAAATTACTTCTCTATAGTTTTTGGTAAAAATGTATTGAACAGTGCTATTGTAGGCAACGAGAACCAAAAAAATCATTCTGACAAGTATATTGAGGTAAAACTTTGACTGATAAACAAAAACACCGAAAATACCAATTTTTCCAAAAAAAAAAAAAAATGTATTTTGTCTTTTACTTTTGCACAGCATGAATGAACTTCAAACAATATGGAAAAGTTCAGTGAGTGAAAAAAATACAAAATACAGTGATGCAGTGATGATTATACACTTAACAAAATGAAGATAAATCAGAAACCAAGTTTCTATATTCAAGTATTCAATCCAATTCAATCCAATTCAAGTATTTATTTCATATAATATTGGATCATATAGATGAGAAAAAGTAAACAAACAACAATATATAGTAATACCAGAAATAACAGTCTCTTTTTTGAGAATAAAAAAGTCAATATTTATTGTGGCCACCCGTTACTTTGATTACAGCATTTAACCTTTCAGGTACAATGTTCACATATTTTTAAATTTCTTCACTTGCTAAACCTTTCCATATGATTTGAAGTTCATTCATGCTATACAAAAGTAAAAAAAAAGAAGAAATGTTTTCAATTTTTCTGAAAAATTTTCAGTGTTTCACTTTTACCTCAATATACTTGTTGAAATTATTTTTTTTGGTTCTCGTTGCCTACAGTAGCATTGTTCAATACATTTTCACCAAAAGATTATAGAGAAGTAATTTTTTTACTTATTCTTTTTATTAGGAGCCCTTTTAAATAAAAGTGATGGGGTATAATCTTCACTGCACTCTACTGTTATTTGAAATGAAATTAATTTAATTTATTATATATGATTATGGTGCCTGAGTGCATTAAAAGAAAATCCATGCACTTGACTTGTGATTAAAAACATTGTGGCTCGTGATTGGCAGTCACAAAAAGGTCTGTAATCACAAAGTTTATATCTGCAACTTTTGCAATTGCAAAAGCAACTTAGACCATTTACACCATTCATAACATTAAAAACAAAGACAGGTCCTGTCTTTTTTTTTTCTCAGATGTATATCTTATTTTATTTTATTTTATTTTATTCTATATATTTTTACAATTTCTATCCTTGTTTTTTATATACATTGTACATTTT
>JAOUQZ010044824.1:0-11052 GCA_028564935.1 Neosilurus hyrtlii | reverse complement strand
AGGGACGTCTGGGAGTCACTGCTTAGGCTGCTGCCCCCGCGACCCGACCCCGGAACAAGCGGAAGAAGATGAAGATATATATATATATATATATATATATATATATATATATATATATTTATTATTGTGTGACTAGTTGGCCCGGGCAGCAAAGCAGCTGTTCTTTAATAACTCACAGGTGGTGTGTGTGTGTCTGTGTCTGTGTCTGTGTGTGTGTCTGTGTGTGTGTGTGTGTTTGAAATAGTGAGAGCAAAATGGAATGAGAGATTGAAAAGCACATCTGGGTGAAATTCTTTAGATCCTGGGACTCATCATTATGCCATATGGGGACCTGATGCCTACTGTACAAAATCGTGAGAGAGTGCTGGATGAGGTCGGATCACGTGTTGAATATCTAGTACATTTACATTAAGATCTTCAATAATAGGAGTCATTTGGGAAGAAATTCACATGATTGCTCATTTTTAGCTGAACTAGCTTTCACTAGTGCGTAAAGCCTAATTCATGTGCACGGCACTTATAATAGGAAGTTCGACTTAAAGTACTTAAAATTGCATTTGTTTTATGATACTAAGTAGGAGCTTAATAAATCATTAAAAAGATTAGACTTCATTTCTACAAATTGAAATAAAAGGAGAAATCTGACTATGAAGGTATCATTTTCCGAGCCTTTATTGCAATGCAAATCACATATCCACTCAGGATTTTAGAATAAGGCTTAAAGAAGCATGTATAGGGGTGACATTTGGAATAAAGTTAGTTAAAAACATTTGAAGTCATCTGTACATTTCTGTTAATTTTTGGCAATCTATGGCAATAGATTCACTGTGACAACACGCATAAAGCAAGCAGGTACCTACAGCTAACATATAAGGAATCTAGTCCTACAGTTACACATCAAGTTTCTGTAGTTTGTAACACTATACATTCATCACCAAAGCACTCTTGCCAATAGAAATGAGGCAAAAAAAAGAAGAGAAAAGAAAGAGCTTTAAGAAAAAGAGGGAGAGGGAGAGAGTTGGAGCTTCCTTCTAAGGCCGAATCACATTGTTCTTTCCAAAAAAAAAAAAAAAATAAGTCAAAGGAATAGTCCAGCACTAATAAACTTCGACAAACCATAATCAAAATGTGAGGAGAACAAGCAAGGGGTGAAACCAAAAAACACAGAGCATGGATTCCTAGATAATAAAGTTCATTATTGACCTACTTATGGTTGCAACTAAATACACAAACAACAGATAAATTAATCAGTAAGTTAACACAGAACAGGGGAACACAATAAGCTAACACACCAATGACAGGACAGGGGTGGAGAAAGGATTAAAACAGCAACAAAGAGAGAAATGCAAACAATTAACACAGGGAATAAACTCCAAGCAAAATGAGATGAAAGCAGTGCTGGAATGCTGGGAAATAATGCTGACCTCTGAGGTCTGTTGAGGTGAAGAATTCAGTATGCCTTAGGATAACAGATAAACTTATGGTTAAAAGGATCAAAAGCGAAATTGCGTCGATACAAAAATCAGAATTCAAGCAACTTCTCGTGATCAGTGATCGTATGCGATGTTCTCATCATCCCTTGTGTTATCGTTAGACTTCGACTGTGACCATCTTTATAGTTACAGGCTGCCGTCCTCTGAATCATTCGATCCTGATCTGAGCCAAATGACAGAGCTGATGTGTTCTGGACCACATGAAGAGAAAATAAACACCGTGTGATCCATAAAACGGTTTAGATAACTCGTTTATATGATTATCAAATCATTTATTGGAACTTGCTCCATGATCTCTGTGATGGGGGACATATTTTAGTGATTTTTGCGTACACATGGGAACATACTGTAATCAATGTATTTCTGTCCAGTGCATGAAATAGCTTTCCAAGTATGTTCTCAGCCTTACGTGGCCCCTCAGCCACACTCACTCTCTCACTCACTCACTCACTTACTGACTCTTCATGCACTCATTTGGCAAACCGCTTAGGGTCATGGGGTCAGCTGACTGGGGGAAGGCGTGGCGCACCCTGAACAGCTCACCAGACCATCACAGGGCCATACACACAACTGTTCGCACTCACACCTAGGGGCACTTTGAAAGAGCCAGTTGGCCTAATATGCATGACTTGGGGCCGAGGGAGGAAATCGGATCACCTGGAGGAAACCCAGGCAACCAGAGGGAAAAAATGTAAACTCCTCAAAGAAACACCCTGCTCATTGTCATAATATATAGATTCATGCAGTGCATAAACACATGAGCTCCCATACGATTTCTCTTACTCGACAAGATATTGGTGGGAACTCTCAAACCCCATCCACGTATCCTACGTATATCAAAATAACAATCTTAGTCTCGACATGTAAAGTCCGCCATTTAGAAACCGTAGCTTTGGAGAACATTTCAATAACACAAAAATATCATTAGTTGTTTATTTATTTCACCTCTTTAATGATGACATCACATCACATGACCCGAGTATTATACAACTCTTGTTCTCTGTGTTGCTCTCTCCTTAAACAATTTTTTTTTCTAAATTTTTAGTTTTTTCGAAATATCATTTTTACAGAGAATAACTCAAGGTGTGCACATACGCTGGATGAATGAAGGGACAGACTTACACTATAGGTTTTTATTGACATTCCAAAAGCAACCCGATAATTAGATGATTTTTTCCTTTTCAATGGTGCTTCACGCCACGTGGGAGCTCCACTGTAAAGAAGTCCCATGGGTTAAACATGGGACAACCATATGATGATTGTAAGAAACAGTATGACTCTGAGCACATCAGATAAACAAAAAAGTGTATGAACTGTGTATGTCTATTGTAACGCAGCTGTAGGACGTCAAAGGGCACCGAAACACACACATGGTTAAAAAAATTCTAAACTGTAGTGTCTATGAAGGCATTTTGCATGGTAGCTTTTATGACATACACACAAACATTCATACACTCACTCACCCCTGGGGCGATTTGGAACAGCCAATGAGCCTACTGTGCATGTTTTTGGACTGTGGGAGGAAAGCCTGAGTACCTGGAGGAAACCCACCCAGTCGCAGAGAGAACACGCAAATTCCACACAGAAATGCCCCGAGGCCGGAAAATAAACCCTTCTTGATTTGATCCATCCATGCCAAAGTAGTAGTCCGTTGTTTGGTAGGAATGTTAACCACTTGACTGCTGTACGAAAATTGCAACCTTATCATAGATACTGGGTACCATCGTGACTGAAAGTAAGGGTGTAAACTCAGTTTTGGCTGAACTATACTCTACAGAAATGATATCCATCCCTCTAATGAGGTCTATGTGGAATATTCCAGCTGAAAGCATGATGTTCATTCATTCATTCATTTTTCTGAACCGCTTAATCCTAGTTAGGGTCGTGGGGAGGCTGGCGCCCATCTCAGCCTACTCTGGGCGAGGGCAGAGTACACCCTGGACAGCTCAGCAGGCCATCGCAGGGCAAAAGCATGATGTGTGGAGCTGAATTATTGTTTGAATATAATCGAAATGAACAAGGGATCACGGAGTTTGCATTTTAGTCGGATACAAAAACAAATGGCCCCAAAAACTCGTTACGCAGAGCTTTTCCGATTGAAATGGACTGCTGCTCAGATCGTGCTACCTTTAAGGCTCAGTGTGTTTAAGGAAAAAAAAAAGCAACATTAGCTGGAGTATGTCTGTTGGAAAACTAACTGAAAGCAGCAGACATGTGAGACCTTCTACTCGGTGGTAAAGTGTGGAGAAAATTAAGAATGAACCTCCAGTTTGGAAATAGAAGCAGGTGTTAAATTTGGCGAATTATTATTCATTCATTCATTTTCTGGACCGCTTAATTCTAATTAGGGTCGCGGGAGGCAGGCACCCAACTCAGCCGAAGGCCAGGTACACCCTGAACAGCTCGCCGGGCCATCGCAGAGTTTGAGGAATATTGGATAAATAATGATTGGTAGCAGCTGTGTGGAGAAGAGTAAAGAGGGCAAAAATACCTTCGCACTTCTGTGCTTAGTGGTTATGGTTTTCTGTAATTCTTTCAAGGCGTCAGATATTTGTTTGTTTGGATGATTGATTTTATTTATTTCAAGGTCACAACCCAATTTTTTCTTGTTCATTGATTTGCCAACCCACTTAATCCTATTAGGGTCGTAGGGAGAATGGAGCCTATCTTAGCCAACTCTGGCTGAAAGCAGGGTACACCTTGAGCAGCTTGCCAATCCATCACAAGTCCAACACACACACACACACACACACACAATTCACACTCACACCTAGGGGCAAATTGGAAAACCCAGTTAACCTAATCTGCATGTCTTTAGACTATGGGAGGAAACCGGAGTAGTCAGAGAAAATCCATGCCAGCAGAAGGAAAACATATGCAAACTCCACTCAGAAACGCTTACGCAGGCACAGGACTCGAATTCAGGACCTTCTTGCTGTGTGGTAGACGTGCCAACCACTACATCAGCATGTGGTTCTGATGCAATATGTATTTTGTTGCACAACATGGGAACAAATATGAAGACAAAGGAAAAAATGGCAATGCATTGTGTTACACTCTTAATCTGATGCCATTTTTAACCTGTACTGAGATCTGTCCAGAAATACTGCTATTAACAATGAATGGTTTAATTATGTACTTTATAATCCTGCAGCAAATAAATTAGAGTGTACCTGTGGTGAATTTGTATTACTAGCTCTTTAAAACGATCACGTATGACATCAGAGGTTCTTCTTGTCAAGTATGGGTGAGTGCTGCCTTACTATTACTACTACTATGCATACGTGGAACATGTTGCCTTCTTCATTGGCTGTTCCAGCCCTGGTAGTGACGTGAATCTGTTGTTTTGTGCTATCGGCTGGGCCGCATGCAGCAGACACCAGTCTAGGACAACATATTATGAACCAGTGTCGAGTTGTGTCAGCACGAAAATGGCGGAGTCTAAAGCACACAAACAGCTATACAAACAACAAGCGCAGAAATTGCGGAAAACAACGTAACATCGGCACAGGGCCGTACTCTGAAAGCGTTTCCTTTCAGACGCAACCCGACCTGCTATCGGCATGAAAGGCAGAACTACTTGGCACGAAGCCCAATTGTTTACATCTAAAACTGAGCGCTGTTCCTACGGAATTCCCTCATAAAAAGCCAAAGGATGACAACGTACGGGAGCAGCGCCTCGCCAAAAGAAACCAGCCCCCGCTAGTAATCCATGGGATAAAATTGCCCAGTGTAAGTGCTTTTTTTATGGTGATTTATGTTAAAGTAAGCCCTGTATCACTTAAACATATTACATTACACATGAATGATGCTGTAAGGATCACCAATACTAATCTTTAAAAGTAGTCTACAACAAAATACCACTGACAAGCATATTTTTTTTTCCTTTTATTTATAAACACAGTGTAATTCAGACATAAATTCTATATCTGTACAAACAAAAAAAAATTTAGGAGAGCATGCATGTGTGCACCCTCCTGCATTCCTTATACATTAATGGTTCATTATGGCAAGAAAAGTTTCCTGCGAAAGAAATTAGGATTAAACTGGTGAGTAAGTGTAGTACACAGCCGTCTAACAGAAATCAGGAAATGTGACTCACATGCCGGCTGTGTCAATACCCTCACATTGCCAGATGAATATGTCTAAACATGAATTACTGACTCAATTTAGGACTGCGCTCCGGTAGCATTGTCTGTGCAGCTTATGGAAAATGTTTAGCGAAGGTCTTGAAGGTTTATATTTTTCTTGGCTGTATTCTTCCTGCACTCTGATCCCTCTTTCTACAAAATAGAGCTGCAGTACAGAAGACATGCAGCCTCCCTTAGAGTCTGAAAAACCTCACAATAACCTTTAGCTTAAACTAGCATCAGCTTTCACACAAGTTCAAGGGCTGCAGTAATACTAATATTGTACCATGTGGTTTCTTTGGTATCGTAGCTGGTTACTAGGATGTTCATAGGTAGCTTTATGTCATTCCATGTGGTTGCTAGGTGGTTGCTGTGGTATCAAACATAGTGGTTATAATGTTTTTATTAAATGCTTGAAATGCTATACCAGGTGGTTGCTATGTAACCTCAGTTGGCTGAAAGCATATTAATTGGTAGCCATCATTTTCCAAGAGGTTGCTAGGGTGTTAGTGGGTGGAGCTAAACAGGTTTACTTCGTTAACACATTCTGAGATTATTTGTTGCTATCCAGGGTTTAAATTTGGAGTAATTCTAATTCTTATTAGGACGCAGTATTAATATCAACAGTTATTGGGAGCAGCTGATATTAATGAAATTCTCATTCTTTGAAAGTTTTGATCAGTGGCGTCCATTAGCTCAGAGGGAAACTTCTGAGAAAGCCTAGAAAGAGGAGCCATTGAGCAGAAAGGTACATATGTAGTCATGGTTTTACTACTACTCATATGAGGTCACAGGGACCCTGGGTTTACATTGGGGCACGATGTCTGCGGTTCAAAGAAGTGTGGAGCTCCATGATTTCTGCGCACGCTTGGAGCATAAATGGGGTATATAAAGGAGGCAGGGTGCATCCAAGAGAAGAAACTTAAAGGAATCATGTTGCCAAGTTCATCAAGGTCTGTTACACTTTGTTAATGTCTATTAAGCTTTACTGTGCGCTACCATGCTTCCCACATTCTATCATGATTGGCGTCAAATGTAATATTCGTGACCAAATTTCTGACAAATCTACCAGGTTTGCTTAACATCATCATGATTCAATCACGTGACCCCCCATGCTCCTTACGATTCTCTAAAATCGCGTAGATCGCGGACATCGTGACTCAGTGTAAACCCAGGGTGACCTTCCTATTAATATTCAGCAATGACACAAGCCAACCATTTCATAATTGTTGTGAAGAAATCTTTTTTAATCCTTTTAGGGTCGCAGTGAGACTGGAGGACCCCGGGGCGAAGGCAGGGGACACCCTGAACAGCTCAAAATACCATCACAGGGCATCACAGGGCAACACACACACATGGCCACACTCACACTTATGGGCAATTTGGAACAGCCAGTTAGCCAAATGTGCATGTCTTTGAACTGTGGGAGGAAAGCGGAGTACCCCGAGGAAACTCACACAAGCACGTGGAGAACATGTAAGCACACTATTGATGCATTGACTAGGTTGATGCCAAACACCATGGCCTAAATACCTCAGTGTAGCACTGTCTAAATCCCTGCGATGTAATGAGTGTATTTCTATCTGCGCTTATTCTTAGCAGCTTTTTGTTTAAACACACACACATCAAACCTGCCCATTTTGTCAATATCGTTTGTTTTTTTTTCTCCAGCAAACCTAAAACCCACTTTGTCCTAGCTGTGTAAGATGAACTCTTTCATTATGGATCCTAGAAAAACACTATAGGTGTGTTAGCTGAAACACGAACAGGCACGCAGCCTCTGATTGTATACAGAAGAGAAAGGTAAGGGTTAAGAGCAGGGTCATAACATCAGCTTTACTGTCACACTGTAAAACAGAAGGGTGTGCTTCAAACATAAAAAAAAATATATATATATATATATATTCATCCATTTCAATTCAGTTTTATTTGTATAGTGCTTTTAATAATAGTAATCATCAAAAAGCAGCTTTGGAGAAATCCTGATGAGGAAGCCAGAGGCGACAGGAAAAGAGTGTTTTTATGATTACAGCAACAGCCCTGAGGAACTCCAGTATCCAGGAGCGATTATCTCAATCCCTGTCTGTATCCATAGCTATTATTTTTGTTTGTGATGTTACCAAATGAATTTAGTTGGTTTGGTTTCCCAAAATATAATTGACAAAAGTGCTTTTTTTAATCATTATTAAACCACAAGTATTATACCAAGGATACAACGCCTTATCTCTGTAATGTTAATCAGCATGGCTGCCTTTAATCTTCTGAAATTTAAAGTTGGACCCCACAGTAGTGCTGATCACAATCAGATGGAAAAAAGTTAAATCACATGTTATACTCACTAGTCCTTCTGTATTATATCGTAAACTCAACAATAAACTCCCAAGGGGGATTTGGTGTGTGCGTGTGCATGCATGTGTGTGTGTGTGTGTGTGTGTGTGTGTGTGCATACAGAAACATGTTTAAAGATTTCGACATGCAACAATTAAAATTTGTATTTATGTAATTAATTAATTTTTTTATTGATTTATTTGTTTTTGTTTTTTGTTTTTGTTTATTTTTTTGGGTGGGGGGGTGAGCATTGTCCTCTTACAACAAAAAGAGTCTGGACTTGAATCATCACAAAGGTAGTTTCCAAGTTTTCTCAGTGCTTGTGTAGGTTTCCTTAGGGTACTCTGGTTTCCTCCCACACTCCAGAGACATGAACATTATGTCAGCAGGTTTTTTCTAAATGGTCCATAGATGTGAATGTGACTGTGAATGGTTTCTACTAGCTGTGGTAGTGTGTCGTGCTTTCACTTCTGTCAGTTTGTGTTTTTGTATTTATTTATTTGTTTGTTTGTGTGTTTAGGCTATGCATGGCTGTATCTCATGAACCTATCAGCGTCAGAATTTCCAGAGTAGCAGTTTGGGACCAAAGGCTAAAACGAATTTCTGAAAAGTTCATTGTGGGTGAAGTTCAAGGTCAACAAAAAGTCTGGAAATTGTTCATGATGGCCAGGTAGCGGCTGGAGCGATTCTCTAATTTGAGAGCTCTGGTTATGTATCAGTGTTAGTCCTATAGATTTGTGACCCGTTCAGTGTGCATCCTGTTTTTCCCCTCATATACAGCTGCAATTGGCTCCAGATTCCTTCATGAGCTTGGGGAGTAAGCGGTATAGATGATGGATGGATATATTGGATTGCAATTACCATAATTTCGCTGTAGGGTTTTTTTTCTTCTCAGGAAGTCTTAGCTATTGAGTGGTGAGAATGTCATGTTGCAGCCGGCACTGCTTTTATATTTCGGGCATTCAGGACTCTTTTTCAGTGGTTAACTAAACTACTTCTCCACCAAAATGGCAAAAGGTACACCTGAGGGGTTCTTCTAATAGCAGAAATTGCTGAGAATAATCATAGAAATCCATTTTTTTCCCTTTGAGTCCGGTTGCTCTCAAGGTTTCTTCCTTGTGACGACTGAGGGAGTTTTTCCTTGTCACCGTCGCTTGCTGATTGGTGATGAGTAGGGTTCATAGACGAATTGTTAAATTCCTTTAAAAAATTTGTTTTTACTATGTAAAGCTACGTTCTGAATGCATCACCTGTAAAAAGCGCTACACAAGAAAATGAATTAAATTGTCTCATCACGAAATTAAACTCTACAATTACCCAACAATTTTGAGTTTGTATGTTCTCACCGTGTTTGCCTTGTGGGTGGGTACTCCGGTTTCCTCCCACAGTTCCAAAACATGCACAGTAGGCTGATTGGCGGTTCCAAATCGACCCTAAGTGGGAGAGTGAGTGTGAATGGTTGTATGTGTGTTGGCCCTGCGATGGCCTGTCGAGCTCTTCAGCGTGTGCAGTGTGCCTTTGCCCAGAATCGGCTGAGATGGGCGCCAGCCTCTCCGCGACCCTAATTACAATTAAGCGGCTTAGAAAAATGAATGAATGAGTTAGAGATGAGATGAGTTACATGCTTTTGAGCTGCATCATGTGACTTTTCATACACCTCTTACACACAGTAGGTGTAGAGTGCATGCAGTTCTGGCTTCTTACACACAAATATTTATAAAAGTATTATCGTTTTAAAGTGTTAAAATGTGCCATCTTTTTCTCTTTGAGGTCTAGTAATTCTATGTGCTTGTGTATATGTGTGCATGTTTTCATAGGGATTTGTTGGGATCAGTTTAATGCTGATGTATGCCTTTAATCCTTTATGTATAAGCTTGCGCTTTTATAGATGAATGACTTTGAACTTTTAAGGTTTAATTACCTGAATCACTGTCTGGATGTCAGCTCCTAAATGTATTCACTAGCCTTGAGGATGTGAGTATCCTTGATCTCTCTCTCTCTCTCTCTCTCTCTCTCTCTCTCTCTCTCTCTCTCTCACATACCATTTTACACTTTTTCTTTTCCCAGAATATTATGATAACAAGATTTTTTAAGATTAAAGATATGCCGCAGTCAGTGAGCCTGACTTCCTCTGTCAGAGCGTCAGGTAGGCTATATCTGTCCTGTTTCTACTAATGCTGTCTTTATTTTCCTTGTTGTTGGCTAGTGCCTCCCAGCGGCAGCCAACATCTCTTTCTCTCCACTACATGTTCAAGCTTGTCCAAAAGTTTCCAGCTGCACCTTTTGGCATGGAAGAGCTCGGTAGTGGGTCGAAAATGAATGTCTACATTATCAGTGCTAAGCCAAGCATGGCTTTGAAAAAGCTTTTAAAGACAAATTCCCGTTTGTGATTCATGAACCAGTACATTTGACTGGTAGCTATGATTTACTTTCAACAATGCCCTGCAGTAGGAGCTGAACACAGACTTTTTTTTTTGTTTTTTTTTCTTTTAAACCCCACTATAGATAAGGAGATTGTTGTGAAATCTGTGTGACCTTGATTCAACTTCATGTTGGTTGTTCGGGCTGTTATCACTTTCCTGGATGCAGAAAGGGTGCAATCTTTCCAGTACGCATAAATCCTATCAGTACAAGACGGCACAAAAGTTCCTCCTCCAACAGCATTCCAGGCATTGGAGTATCTGCTCTAACAGTCTGCTTATATGTGAACGTTCAGAAAATGTTCAGTATATTTAAGAACAATAATAAAATTATCAATGGGTCTTTAATTTCCCCCAACACTATATGATTTATCATGGAGATATATTGATGGGGGCAGCTGTAGCCTAATGGTGAGAGAAGCAGCTTTGGGACTGAAAGGCCGCCGGGTTGATTCCCGAACCAGCAGGAAAAATGTGTGGCAGTGGGGTAGTGAGCTGCACCTTCCCTTCCTCCACCTTCATGGCTGAAGTGCCCTTGAGCAAAGCACCTAACTCCCAAAGGGCGCTGCAATGTGTGTGGCAGCCCACTGCTCCGAGTGTGTGTGCTCACTTTGGTTGGGTTAAATGCAGAGACAATAATTTCCCTTGCAGAATTAATACAGTATCAAAAAAAAAAAACAT
>JAOUQZ010044823.1:0-11054 GCA_028564935.1 Neosilurus hyrtlii | reverse complement strand
GACTGTGGGAGGAAACCGGAGTACCCGGAGGAAACCCATGCAAGCAGAGGGAGAACATGCAAACTCCACACAGAAACGCCCGAGCTGGGAATCGAACCCAGTACCTTCTTGCTGTGAGGCGTATGAGCCAGTGGTTATGTTTAGTGTTAGGGAAATTTCTAGTGCTTAGGGAATTTCTCCAGGAAATTAATGCATGTCTATGTATTGTCCCCACAAGTTATGGAAACGAGACTGTGTGTGTGTGTATGTGTGTGTGTGTGCGTGCGTGCCTGTGTGTGTGTGTGTGTGTTTATTGTGGTGTGCTGTGTAAGAATTCAGGGTGTATAAAGTGAACAGTTGATCAGTGCTCATACAGACGAGAGCGAAATTAAAATAATCATGATTTCCGCCAAGAACATTTACTCGAACTCGTTTTCTTGGGGGTACACGCTGCATATTTACACATTTCACTCATCACATGACTTCACACTATATCGGAACACACAGGAATAGAACTCACACAGTGCAGTGTGAGAATGCAACCCTAATAACACACTGAGTATAAGACTGCTATAATAAATCACTCGGATTTATTATAGGATCTCGCTCTCTCTCTCTCGTTCTCTCTCTCTCTCTTTCTGTCTTTCTCTCTATATTTCTCTGCGGTTGTCTCTCATTTTTCTATCACTGTATGTGTCCCTTTCTGTCTCTGTCTCTTTCTTTGTCTCCCCTCTATCTTTCACACTCTTTTTTTCTTCCCCTATCTGCCTGTATGTATCTCTCTCCCTCTGTCTCCTGTCTTTTTTGACTGTCTCTCTGTCTCTCTTGATCACTATTTCTATCTTCATCTCTGTCATTCTTTCTCTGCCTATCTCTCTCTCTCTCTCTCTCTTTCTCTCTCAGATCATGATCAGTATCCCTGACCCCGAATCACTTTGGTGGTTTATTCCTCTCCTACACGTACAGCTGCATGATGAAGGAGCAGACAGGTGACGGTGAGGCGTTTTCCTGCTGACAGCTCAGAAAGTCCTTGTAGAGGAATCATAAACATCAAAGCAGTGTCTTCATGATTTCCCACTTCATCTTTATCTCCTCTTTTTATCCACCTTTGGGAGGGACCTGGACAGACATGGACCTGTGTGTGATGTGGGTGTGTGTGAGTGTGAGTGTGTGTATGTGACTCACTGATGAACAGCACTGAGTGTTTTCAGGGATGGATGTGATCTATATGCTTAGCATGATGCTGACAAGATATACCTTCATACCAGGATTCAAACACCACGGATGAGGAGGAAGAGACCGGAGTACCGCGTGGATATAAAGTGGGAGAACATTTTGCAGACCGGATTTGAAGAAAACGGAACCAAATGCTGCCTGAATTCTATTCTATTTTTTGTTTTATTTTTATTCATGAACATGATGGAATATTATATAGATAGATTTATTACATTTTTGTAAAAATTCGGATAGTTATGGTTCTGTAAACAATCCATTAACTGATGGACCACAGAAGAACAGTTTCCTTCTTTATTCTAAAGAATCGATGGTTTATTAACCGTTCACAATTCTCGTGAAAGGATGAAAAAACATTTAAAGAGGATTTTTTTCATTTGTTGCACTAATAGATATACGATATGATGAAAGTCCACTGGACTTTTACACTCGAGTCTACTGCCTCATTAGAGCTGGAGTTTATCCCGGTTCTGTACCATGGAGCGTCTAGGAGTTCAACACCTCCTGGATGGGACACTAGTCCAGCACCGGTATTTTTACTGATACCCCTTTATACTGCTATGTGGACAGAGGCACACTTGTGGTTAAAAGGTCATAGCATGGTGGGGGTCTAAGAGGGATTCGAACCCACAGCCTCTCGATCATGAGCCCAGCTCCCTAACCACTACACCACCAGCCCCCTACTAACAGGAGCATGTTCTTGACATGTTCATGAGGATTCTTCCTCATCCAAAGCCACGCCCAGAAATAGAAATTTCCTCAAAATCCGTACATAAAGTTTACTGTAATCATGCTGACACACACACACACACACACACACACACACACACACACACACAAACTGCAGGTAAAACATACATGACTGTCCTGTGACATCATTAATAAACGCTCCAATAATAACCCGACGAGCTTCTCTCTGTAAGTCGCTCTGGATAAGAGCATCTGCTAAATGATGTAAATGTAAATGTAAAATGTAAATGTAGTGTAGTAAAGATCTTTTCACTGAGGTTCCTCAGGGAGAAAAAAACAATCATATGGTGTACTACTGTCCTGATAAAAAATATTGGCACCCTGGTTTGCGTTATGGAGCTGAAGGTTAAAGTTTTCCTTTTCCTAGTTAATATATATATATATTTTAACCATTGCTGAGGGTGCAAATAATTTTGGAGCTGACTGTGTACACATTTTGAAACCCAGCACACATCTGTCTTCCCTCTTCAGTCATTTAAATCAGATCTGTTTGCTCTTTACTGCATCTTCTTTTTAGAAAGGGAAATAACGCACAGCACCTAAGTAGCCATGAAGGCTGGGGAGGGGGGCGGCCTGGTTCTTTCTTCTGAAGATACTGTCGGCATCCTGGGTTGAGGATACATGGCAGGAAGAATGGAGATCCCTGGACACCCACCTCTACACATTTATTGAGATCCTCTCCACCAAGCACAGGAGCCACCACAAGGCCTGGGTACGGCTCAACCGCATTCGCACTGGCCAGGGAAAGACACGCGTCTACCTAAAATCCATCAGCAAGTACCAGGATGACGCCCGCGACTGTGGACTGATACAGACACTGCGGTACATACTATCTGAGTGTCCTACTCTACGACCTTCAAATGGGCTGGAGGGTCTTATTTAACTAGACACCCTACTGCTAGCCGGCTCCAGATGGATATCTCCGTGTGTCAGTGAATACACGAATGAAGACAACTACGAACGCACAGCACGGTGAGTCTCTCCAGCGTTTTCTTTTCCCGCTCACTCAGTTGCTAAGCTGCTTAATCCTACTAGGGTCACGGGGAGGCTGGAGCCTATCTTAGCCAACTCTGGGTGAAGGCAGGGTACACACTGAACCTTTTCCAAACTGCACAGAAAAAAAACCCCAAGCTGATGATTTCATTCATGCTTCTCACACAGATCGAAGAGCGAGAGAGGAAGTCGATACCCGGCCCCTCTTCCTTCTCGTCATTTTCAGATCGAACACCTCAAGCTGTGCTTCAGAGGATATGTGTGGCGTTGTGTGACTTAAGAACCATTTCAGGGGTAAAACGTGTTCCTGCTTTCCCAAATTCTTAATTATCTTCCAAAGTGGTGGCAGTCGGCACATCTGAGGCCCGTCTACTTCATCCCAAGCACCAACCCTCCACCCCCAACAGACACACACACACACACACACACACGCACACACACGAACAAGGAAGAGAGAAAAGAAAAAAGGGAAATGAAGTCAGGAGTGTCGGGATGTGGGGCTGTTTCAGCGCCAGCATGTGCAATGAGTGACAATACATTACCAAATGTGAGGGATGTGAGACAGCTGCTGATCAGCGAGCGCCGATAAGTAGAGACAGAATGATTTATTTTTTCTTTTAAGGAGCTGTGTGTGTGAGTGTGTGTGTGTGTGTGTGTGTGTTTATGTATGTGAAAGCAATAAAATCAGACAATATCCCACAGGACGAGACGCTGACTATGTCCCTGAATGCAAAGTGTTTTGAAAGGGTTCATCAACATGATGCGTCGACTCCCGCTTCCACCCGGACAGGAAAACAGGGGAAGGCAGCAGAGCAGCACGCTCACTTCACAGTAATGAAATCGAGATACGACAAAATGTCGATGCTTTCCTTCTTCTCCTGCTGCATTTAGTAGCCATGGCAAAAGCATCGGCGAGTGCATCAATCTCACTTTAGCTTTAGTTTGCATGAAGCTGCACTGGGGTTCAAATACGAAACGATCGAGAGCCTACACACTTCCAATTGAGTTTTACTGAAAGGTAAAGGTACGACTCGTGATTTAGGTATGGAACAGCCAATTAGCCTAAAGTGCACCTCTTTAAACTATAGGTAAAAACTGGAGTACCCTGAGGAAACCCACGCAAGCACAGAGAGAACATACAAGCTCCATACAGAAACATACTCGCTGAGCCCGAGACTTGAACCCAAGACCTTCTTGATGTGAAGTGACGTACTAACCACTACACCACTGGGGCTATTTTCATACTGTTGTATTTTCCACATGAACATGAAACTAACGTGTCCACATCAACAATATTTCTAATAACTAAACAAACTTTCATGGCGGCACGGTGGTGTAGTGGTTAACACATCCGCCTCACAGCAAGAAGGATGTTTCTGTGTGGAGTTTGCATGTTCTCCCTGTGCATGACTGGGTTTCCTCTGGGTACTCCTGTTTCCACCAAAGGTTAAATGTGTGTGTGTGTGTGTGTGTGTGTTGGTCCTGTAATGGACTGGCAAGCAGGGACTACCCCACCTTTGCCCAGAGTTCCCAGCCTCCAGCTATCTCGCAACCCTAACAGGATTAAACAATTTGGAAATTGAATGAATGAATGAATGTTTCCATATAAAGAAAAACAAAAAGACGGACTCCAAAGTCCTTTACCATATATGGAATGGGGCCTGACTTTTCATTCCAAAAGGCATGTACAGTGTGTGATTTCTGCGGGACCAAGGGAAGTCTGTGCAGGTACTTTGCACTGGTAAGTGCATGCTGCCGTTGAAAAAAGGCATGGATTGATGTGTTCGGCTCTCGTGCACAGTTAATGCTACCAATTTAATTGATCTAATTGTCTGTAAGGTGGCCCGGTGGCGCAGTGGTTAGCACGTCCGCCTCACCGCAAGAAGGTCCTGGGTTCGATTCCCAGCTCAGGCATTTCTGTGTGGAGTTTGCATGTTTTCTCTGTGCTTGCGTGGGTTTCCTCTGGCCCTGCGATGGCCTGGTGAGCTGTCCAGGGTGTACCCTGCCCTCGCCCAGAGTCGGCTGAGATGGGCACCAGCCTCCCCGTGACCCTAAGTAGGAATAAGCGGTTCAGAGAATGAATGAATAATTGTCTGTAAGTTGTGATTAAGCACCTTATTGTTATTTTTATTTTTCTTGCGTGAAGTGATAAATCGGAAATAAAAAGAACCATGAAATCCTTGAGCAGCTTTGTTTCATTTCCTGTTTCAGGAATCCAATGACTTGCTGTTTTTCAGAGATGAGGAGGAAGATGGGAAACGTGAAAAGTCTACAGCGTTCGGCGTTTAACGTTTTAAAGTGACTGGAAATAAATAAATGATTCAACTAGAAAACAATCCCAAACCGAATTAATGACAGTAGATGTCTCTCCTCTTGTTCAATCCCAGTAGAACGGTGTGTGTGTGTTGTCGTCTCCTCCATCATGGACGTACAGAGATTTCCTAATCACTTCCTTGCACATAATTAAAACCATGTCTTCGTGCTAATGAGATCACTCTGCCGTGTCTTTTATTTCTGTCGTTTGAAATAGATTGGACTTTGAGTGAGAACCATCACGCAGTGGAAAGAAGGAACAAACATCTAGACTCATCCTGGATCGCACTACTCCAAAACCAATCAGAGAGTCTCATTTTAGAAACGAGGAGGTTGATGAGGTTGGTGTTGTAAAGAGATCTCAAGGTAAGGCACTCTACCATACAAGAGGTTCTATAGTAGCGATGAGAAGAGAAGAGAAGAGATGATGAGGCTCTTAGATGGGGAGAAAGTCAGGAGAAAGTCAGGTGAAACAGGGCACTCGTTCCAAAACTTTTAAATAACCTGATTATTTCTGTTGATTGTTTTTTTGGGGGTTTGAGCACCAATGGGATTCAGTTTCACCAAAAAGCTTTCATGGCGTTCATTAATAAACGTCATCAGGATGTTTTGGGCTGAAGGATGAAACCAGAGAACCCAGAGGAAACTCCACACAGTCATGAGTTTCAAACCCGAAGCCTCCTAGCCGGGATGCGACAGCATGAACCACCACACCTCCTGTCCCACCCTGCCCTGCCCCACCCTTCATACATTTTTATAGCATTTATTTTCTAATAAACAATTACTCAAGGTTTTTTTTTTCTGATCAGTTTATCCACCCACCTTCCTCTTGGCACGTAGTTGCCCATGATAATTGTCTGACGAGTCTCCAGGGATGGCTCCACCCCACAGTGTCACACCGATGATGGTGTAGGTGATTCCCATCACCACTAGAGGCAGCATGTAGACCAGCAACATCACGATGATATGGTACCTGCAACACCAAATCAGGAAAAAATGGTTAGAATAT
This sequence comes from Neosilurus hyrtlii, assembly GCA_028564935.1. Taxonomy (NCBI): domain Eukaryota; kingdom Metazoa; phylum Chordata; class Actinopteri; order Siluriformes; family Plotosidae; genus Neosilurus; species Neosilurus hyrtlii. The sequence continues at coordinate 4,777 of JAOUQZ010044823.1, read as the reverse complement.
AAAATAAAAAGAAACTGATATTGATAATGAAGTAGAGCTATTAGGGTCACAGAGGGGCTGGAGCCTATTTCAGCTGACTCTGATCAAACAACTCGCCAGACCACTGCAGGGCATCACACACAACTATTCACACTCACACCCAGGGGCAATTTGGAACAGCCAATTAGCATAATGTACATGTCTTTGGACTATGGGAGGAAACTGGAGTACTCAGAGGAAACCCACACAAGCACGGGGAAAACATACAACCTCCACACAAACATGCTTGCCAAGCCCAGGACTCGAGCCCACGACCTTCACGCTGTGACACGCGGACATGCTAACCACTACACCACTGTGCCACTCAATATTCATATAATCCTGCGCTAAATGCTAAACACTTTCTGGCCAATCACAGATCAGGATGTAAGTGATACTCACATGAAGGGGTCGTCACCGGGTCGAGGCCATGCCACATAGCAGAGCGTCCTCTTGGGTAATTTCCTGACGGTGGAGAAGAAACAGAGCGGGAACGCCAGCACCACAGCCAACACCCAGATACACACGATCACCACTTTGGTGGCCGTAGCTGAGAGATGAGGCTTCAGTGGGTGAATTATAGCCATATACCTGAACAAACACACATGCACACACACACACACACACACACACACACACACACACACACACACACACAAAATAATATAACGTTAGGATATTTGCGCCCTGTTGTGGAATTTGTTTTCTACGTTCTCCATATTCAGTATGTTCTCCATGATCTCTCTGCTCAGTATGTTCTCTTTATTCTTCATGTTCAGCATGCTCTTTATGTTCTTCATGTTTAGAATATTCTCTATCTTCTCCATGTTCAATATGTTCTTTATGTTCTCCATGTTCATTATGTTCTCTCTATTGTGCAGTGACTCATGAATGAACTATAATTCTTTAGCACAGCAGAAGTGGCTACACATCCAAGACACACACACACACACACACACACACACACACACACACACACACACACACACACACACAAACACGGAGCACATGCTTCCTCACTGCTTTTTCAACGTTGACGAATCCTGAAAGTGGAAAATGCAATTAAACAACATCAAAGCATTTAAATTCCTTTAAAAATCTTTAAACACGTGATGTTGAAATATTCCCTCTTCTGCATCAACTCTTTTTTCCTGATTCCACACAAACTCTTATGTCAAATCTGTTCACAGTCTTTGCATTAAAGTAAATTTAGGGAGTGGAGCAAAGTATAAACTTGGGTTGTGATGTCATAAATTAGTCTCAACAGCTTCAGCCAATCACATCACATGCAAATAATTAGCTCTTATAGATTGATAATGTGACATCATCAAACTATTCAAACAGATCTAACCTTTGATCCAGCTGTCAGCTGTGGTGATTCATGTGACTGGTCATGTTACCAATCATGTGACCCTCTCTCTCTCTTTCCCTGTGTGTGTGCTCTGTAATGGGTTTGTCTGTTACACTACAGTAATTCAGGTTGTCAGAGTGACAGATGAAGAGCTCTTTTCATCTACATCTTTACGCCACAGATCTACAACACAAACACTTAAAAATAGCTCATCATCAGACCATCACACTACTCACTGTACTCACTCCAGTGTCACTACCGCATCACTACCACCTCACTACCACATCCCTCTAGCATTACAACTGAATAACTAACACCTCACTACTGCATCACTGCCACATCACTACAGCATCACTACAACATCACTCCAGCATTACATCCAAATCACTACCACCTCACTACCACATCCCTCCAGCATTACAACTGAATAACTAACACCTCACTACTGCATCACTACCACATCACTACAGCATCACTACCACATCACTCCAGAATTACAACCAAATCACTACAACCTCACTACTGCATCTCTAATGCATTACTCCAGCATCAATACCCCATCACTGCTACATTACTACTGAGAATTTTACCACATCACTCCAGCATCACTACCACATCACTACCGCATTACTACGGCAACACATTAACATAACTACCACATCACTCCAGCATCACTACCACATCACTACCGCATTACTACTAAGAACTTTATCATAACTACCCCATCGCTCCAGCATTCCTACCGCATCACAACCACATCACTACTGACACACTTTAGCATCACTATCACGTCACTCCAGCAATACACGTCTGCATGATTAATTACGGCTCTTGTGCTCATCCCTCTGCTATGGGTTAACGTAAATCTCATCCTCATCTGTCCAGTATATACATCATAATTCACTGAAGAGGCTACTTACTGCCACTCACCTGCATACTGAGACTTTAAACAATATTAAACCATCTATAAAGAGGAAGTTCCACCCAGAGCTGACAGCGTCAGCGCCATCCATCTAATCCTAAATGACATCATTTAATACTGCAGTTATGTATGGGCTTTCCTTTGGTATTCAGACTGGAAAGAGAATTTAAACAGCTGTACATGATCATACAACAAAGCTGACTCTTTAAACTGTTGCAGAAATTGGTGGCTTGACTTCCAGAAGCTTCTGTGTGGATCATTTTCTTAATGAGGCGTAAATTCGGAGTGCTCATGTAGCTGATGAACAGGAGCCATCTGAAAGTATAAATCACTCCTTAGGAGCAATGTCTAAACAACAGAAGATACCGTGTGAAATAGTTCACACCATCCATCCAGGAGCTCACAGACATGCCGCCATTCAGAATGTAACACAGAGTGTGAGTCACAGAGTAGGTAGGTCATGTGACACACTGGTGGGACATTATGAAAAGGAGACAGAGACAGAGGGACACAGAGTCTTGGCCAGGATTTCCAAAAAAGAGAAAAAAAGAAAAAGATTTCCATCTATTACCTGTAGCACTTATTTTTCAGTGTCACACAGGAAGCTGGAGTCAATCCCAGCAGACTTCAGGTAAGAGGCAAAGTTACACCCTGAACACGTTGCCAGCCTATTACAGGACTAACACAAAGGGGTTGAAGTTAGTCTGAGTGCTCCATGAGCATTTCATTTTACCAATTCTCCTCCCGGAAGCGCTCCTGCCTCCACCTATTGTCAAGTCAAGTCAAGTCAGTTTTATTTGTATAGCGCTTTTTACAATTAACATTGTCACAAAGCAGCTTTACATAGTAAAATTAAATTAAGGAGGAATCTAAAAATTTTCTCTACAACCTCCTACACATCCCTAATGAGCAAGCCCGCGGCGACATTTTGGTCCATGCCTTTTCCAAATGCCTCTTCACTCTGAGTGCAAATCGCACCAGGCCCTTATTTCATTTGAGTCAGTGCACTGATTCACAGACTAATCCACGAGAGTTTAAAGAAAAATACGTGGATGAAGTTAAGTTGACACTGATGGTGAAGTTTTGTAATATTCAACAATTCAAACAGGCCAATAAGAATGCAGAATATGGTCTAGATGTGCTTTTGGTGGTTGTGATGATGACAATCTATGGGGTGGAGTGAGGGAGAGGAAGAAGAGGCAATGAAGATGAGTAAGGAAGAAGAGGGATGATGAAGAGAAGTGATGACAAGGAAAGGGGTGATGAAGAGAAGTGAGGAAGAGGAAGAGTAATGATGAAGAAAAGTGAGGAAGAGGAAGAGGGTTGATGAAGAGGAAGAAGAGGGATGATGAAGAGAAGTGAGGAAGAGGCATAGGTGTAGTAATGAAGATGAGTGAGGAAGAGGAAATTATGTCCGAGAAAGGATTTGGAATCTGTGGGGGGAGAAAGAGAGGGGGAGAGAGGGGGGGGGATCTGGAACTATTGATTTATTTTATTGATTTTTGAGTTTGTCTTTCTTTACTTTTCATTTGTACGTTTTCCAGGTTAAAATCGTTCATTTCCCCCTGGTCGAAATACAGATAAATATTTACACATCCATTAATTTTTACACATTTTGCTTTTGTACATGTTTCTGGGGGAATCCTTTAATGCAGAACCCTCGGAACAAAAGAACCGCAAGATGTGTGATCGTTCCACAGTGCGTAAAATTCCTCCAGTGGTTTTCACTTCCAACAACAATTCCATTTCCTCACAGAGTTATTGCTGCTGCTGCTGTAATGACAGCACACACCTGCTGCTGTGTGTGTGTGTGTGTGTGTGTGTGTGTGTGTGTGAGAGAGAGAGAAAGAGAGAGAAAGAGAGAGAGAAAATGGTAAATAAATGATTACTGCTGGATAATGTGGGATAATCTGAGAATTTTTACCTTCTTTCTTTATGAAGATACACAAACACTGGCTGTTTAAGATAAATAAAATATAAATAAAGTACTAATAGGGCAATAAAATGAAGCAGGGATATTCAGGAAACCCACCCAGCACCCCTGAGAAAAACACACACACACACACACACACACACACACACACACACACACACACACACACACACACACACGAACGCTCTCAAAAGCACATATGCATTATATTTCCATACACGTATATTACACATTTTGTATTCATATAAACACACACACACACACACACACACACACACACACACACACACACACACACACACTAACCGAGCATGAATCACCACCCAGATCATATTAGCTGCAGTTCCACAGTAGCTCCATTAGTGGGGTGCTAATACATATAGAATATAAAATACACACCGGGTGTGTCAACACAGAATGAGTCCACTGATTCCAAAAAATTCAGAACTGTTTCATTGGATATTTTAAATCTACAGATAATAATAACTAGAGAATGCAATTTCTGAAGAAATTGCGGTGTGAATGCTGAAAGCTGAAATGTCTGTCTGTCTGT
>JAOUQZ010044822.1:0-11054 GCA_028564935.1 Neosilurus hyrtlii | reverse complement strand
CCCCCCCCCCCCCCACACACACACACACACACACACACACACACACACACACACACACACACACACACACACACCTCCACTACACCGAAAGGCCGGTTTAACAGGTAGAGGAGCCTGGGGACAGTTCCAACACTTCCAGCAACATTTTCCCTGCTATTCAGAGACTGGTTGGGGTAGTCCTCGGGGCAAGCTGGAGGGACTACGGGTCCTCCGGGCAAGCTGGAGGGACTACGGGTCCTCGGGGAGCACGCTGGACTGGACTACGCCTCTCGGATGGTCTGGGAACGCCTTGGAGTCCCCCCGGAAGAGCTGGAGGAGGTGGCTGGGGAGAGGGACCAGACCCTCACTGCTTAGGCTGCTGCCCCTGCGACCTGACAGCGGAAGAAGATGAATAAATTAATGGTTGGCATAAGAAGGTCTCAGGCTTGTGCAGAGCTTGTATGTTCTCCCTATGCTTGTGTGGGTTTCCTCCGGGTGCTCCGGTTTCCTCCCTCAGTCCAATGACATGCACATTAGGCCAACTGGCTGTTCTGAATTTATATATATCCAGGTGTTTGTGTTAGGCCCTGCGATGCACGGGTGAGTTGTTCAGGGTGGGCCCCACCTTTGCCCACAGGTGGCTGAGGGTAGGCTTCACCCTCCCACAGCAGCTCCAGTAGGGTTTAACAGTTTGACAAATGAATGAATGGGTCATTCTCTGAAACTGGTACCATAAAGTGTGACATTCAGAGTGCCCAAATTTCACCGTAGTCCAGCGTCATGTATTTCCCTCAAAATTCACCATAAATGCTCTTTTATTAGTAACAAACAGGAATAAGTCCGAATGGAACACAAAATTCATCTTCAAATCCATTCTCGTATGGACACCAAATTCACTCCATTATTTTTTGGTGAATAAATGAATTACTGCTTGAATACGTGTGAAATAAATCCACTGCAGGAGGAACTCAACTGTACAGCGAACGCTGAAGCATTCAGGAAACATCGAGCTGGTTCCGTAGGTGACTGGAGTGGACACCACTGGTCATGCACGTAACCGTACATCGATGCGAACAAAGTAAGAAAAAACGGGAATTTCGACTTTGGGAAAATTTTTGCATTTATTTTTTAAATGCAAGATCTGTATTGCAAGCCCTGCTATTTGCACTTTTGGCAAAAGCATGGCATGAAATATAGGTGACAAAAAATGTAATAAATAAAATTTAGAATAATAAAATAAAATAAAAATTAAAAAAATCGACTCCCTCTTCTTACCTTTTCCTAAAGGTCTTACCTTTTTCTACTTGAACATTCTGATTAAAATCTACCTACACCGCCATCGGCTGGTGAAGTATGTGTCATTACACCGAGAGGAACAGTAGATCTTTAGTGTACATAAGTAATATTCGTCTGTGATGGCCTGGTGAGCTGTCCAGGGTGTACCCCGCTCTCGCCCAGAGTCGGCTGAGATGGGCGGCAGCCTCCCCGCGACCCTAATTAGGAACAAGCGGTTCAGAAGATGAATGAATAAATGAAAGTAATATTCGTTTGTTTAAAATCATCATACGTTTTATATATTATATATAACCATTTCAGGAAGTAAACTATTCATAATTTGTGGAAAAAATAATATATATATATATATATATATATATACAAACTTATCACCCTCCACTTTACACTTTAAAGGTATTTACTACTGAGAAATCATCCATGTGACCAGCAAAGGCCCAGAAATGTCATGTCATGTCATTTTCTGAAACGCTTAATCCTAATTAGCGTCGCGGGGAGGCTGGCGCCCATCTCAGCTGACTCTGGGCGAGGGCAGAGTACACCCTGGACAGCTCACTAGGCCATTGCAGGGCAGAAACACGCTGACGGCTATGCAGCCTACTCTTGATGAAAATCAGCAATGGTTCTTTTACATGCCTCTCACCATAGACAGTGAGAGACATGGCCGGCCTTTGATAACCTAGTTAGCTGCACTGGGGGAGGCCCAGAAATATCTGGATTAAAATGTGTGTGCAGTGATGTATTAATTATTAAATAATAATAATAATAATAATAATAATAATAATATCTAGTGTAGCGGTTAACACATCTGTCGCACACAAGAAGGATTTTGGTTCAAGTCCCAGGCTAAGATGTTTCTGTATAAAGTTTGCATGTTTTCCCTGCGCTTGCACGGGTTTCCTCTGGATAGTCTGGTTTCCTCACACAATCCACAGACATGCACAGTAGGCTAATTAGGCTGTTCCAAATCGCCCTTATGAGTGGAAATGAGTGTGAATGGTTATGTGTCTGTTGCCCTGCAATGGTCTGGCGAGGTGTTCAGGGCACACCCCACCTTCGCCCAGAGTCAGCTGAGATGGGTGGTTCAGCAAGGGAGTGAGCGAGTGAATAATAAAGAAAAAAATACAGACTACTTTCCCCTTTTTTCCCCTATTTAATTTATACATTAATTGAGACAGAGACAGAAAGAACCCTGAAAACATTTTCTCACGACATACAATCAACGACGGGCCCTCCAATCAGACGTCCAGAGACACGGAGAAGATACCTTGAACACACCTTTAACTAGAACCGTAATACAAAGCTGTTCCACGGCGGTGTCTTCTCAGAGCTGAAACGCCCATCTCAGCTGACTTTGGGTGAAGACAGGGTGCACCTACAGGTCAATCAGTAAGTGATTGCCGTCCCCCATCAATGACATCACCAACTGATTGACAGCCCCTATATGTGACATCATTGTATACTGATTGCTGCATCTCTCTGTGGCGTCCGGCCCCATGGGACATTTCACAACAATATAAATTAATTAATATACATATTTCTATTGCTCCACAGCTCACATGTAAGCACATGCTACCAATTTACACAAACATGCTGAAAAACCTTGCTGTTCATGGATTTCATCCTGCAGAAGCACCTCAGATATATCCATGTAGACCAGGTAGGGGACACACACACCCAACCATCTCTACAGCCTTACTAAGGGAGCTTTTGACTCCAGAGAACAGTGACGTCTCCCTCAGTGACATGAACCACCTGTCTGATTGGAAGAATGTCCCTTTTCCTGGCCCCCTAATCTAATGAGGTGAGGCCGTCTTTCACTAAACATGCAGGCGGCTTCAGCAGTAATATTCAGAAAGATATCATCAGGAGGTCAAAGTGCACACGCATCATGTAATCCATACGCCTGTCTTGCAGTAGTGAGCTGCAGATGGACGACCTGGTTCGTTTCATCCAGCAGAAATCCCAGGATTGTCTACAACACCTGGATGAACCTGGACAAAAGGAGGCCTATGTCTACTGGAGCGTTATGGAGCTGCTGTGCAATAAAAACAGAGTCAGTGGCCCTGAGTCGTCCGTTATCAGGCAAAAATATTCAACTACAAGAAAGCTACTATATATATGTGTCTTTTAACGTGTCTTATTTCTTTTACAGAACAGACAGCTGGCCCAAGTCGCTGCTCTCCTCTTCGAGATCTGGGGATTCTTTTTAATCTCTGTAATTCTTATAAATCAAAGTTTACTTATTAACACAGCAGCATCACCATCCGTCTCTACTGCACATTGCAACGGTATGTATTATTTTTGTTTTTTTGTTATAATTCCTGTGTTAGACGTGGGCTGTTAAGAACCGAGATGACTGGTGTCTTACTCTGGCACGACTTTTATGCACTGCAAAACCAGAAGAAGCCATCTTAGACACTAGGGTTACAGTGGGAATAAAGCTTGTCAATCCCAAGAACATTTCCCACGTTGTTATTATATCGCACCTTACGATGTTACAATGTCACCTTACGCGTACATTTGCTTTTTCAATTACAGAGTCTGATGGACTGGTCTACGCAGCTCATGTTTGCTACATGGTGGCAACGGAGGAGCTGAAATCATGCATGGGATCCAGCTTTGAATTCATTGGCTGTGACAGGTACTATATACCTAGCTAAATAGCTGAATAGTTTCAGAAAGATAACTATTCACCAATACCCATCAAGCCTGAGGTGAATAATTGGTGTAGTATATACTACCCATGAACATAAGAAAAGCAAACTTAAATGAGATTTTTATGGATAATTTTACCCTTTTGGAGCGGAATAGAGGTTATGCGTGCTCACTTGAAAAAAAAAATTAATGCATCACTGATGTCATTTCTGATAGTACAGATAGACAATTTTAGTCACGTTTCTTAACTATATAACAATAGAAGGAGCACAGCACTTGTAGTGCATTAATTCGATCATCATCAGGCCTCCTAATCAGCATCTGTCAATGAAATTCACTTCTATAGTATCTTAACATGTGCAAAAAAAAGATATTCATTCATTCATTTAGTCATTTTCTAAGCCGCTTAATTCTAGTTAGGGATGCAGGAGCGGCTGGGCGAGGGGGGGGGGGTTACACCCTAGCCAGCTCGCAAGACTATAGTCTTATAACGAAAACCAAATTGTTGCCTCATTGTCATTGGATAAGTTGAGTGATTATGGCATAACTTGCTCGCGCAGCATACGCACATGTCTATTTTGAAAATATTTTGAATGAATACTAATAACATTAATAAAATTCAGCTTCTATATGATATGGAGAATTATTCAAACTCGGAGGGTGTTATCCACCTTGACCGAATAATTCTCCATGTCATACTTCACCATCAATAACTGATTAGCATCCAAAGATAGCGAACCAATCAGATCGCACCATTTTCTGTGTAATATGTACTAAATTTCTATATACATCCAGTATGTGCATGTATGATCATTTTTTCGTGACTTGCTACTGACACGTTTCTCTTTATACCAGATTGCCATTGAACTCATCAGATATCCAGAACGCTATTGAGCGAACCGAGGTGTATGAATATGTATACTCGCTGTACAGAGACTTTGCTCAGCCAAACATCCAGGTTGGACTTTTATTTGTTAATACTGATAAGTCAAACTGAAGTATGAATCATCCTACCAAGACTAAATGACTCTATCTCTCCTAGATCTACAAGCTCTATAATGCTAGCAAGCTAGCCGAGTCTGGTTTTGATGACCAAGCCTTGGACTACTGCAAATGCATCGCTACTCTGATTGCCACTTTCCCTCATGACATCACCAAGACCACCATGGACCTGACTATTTTGTGATAAATATTAGAAATGACAAATATCTGTGAAAGGGTTTTATGGTTTTATATGGGAAGTATTGTCTTTACCGAATGATTCTGACTTTCCCTGTCTGCCTTATAGCTGTCAGAGAGACTGTACCAAGGGAAGGGAAGAAAACCACAGTGGCTGCTAAATCTTCATCATCTGAAGGCGGGAAAAACATTTAAGATGAAGGACTCCAAAATTGGGCTTTGGACTCGGGACATGTTTCCCCTGAAGCTTCCACGTTAGAAAGAAAGCCACATTACATCATGGGGTATGTGAGAATCCACCACAGATACATCTCAGTCATTACTGTCGACTACAAGAGAATACAAAGAGTATGCAGCTCTTTCATTCTTATTTCAAGTCAACTTCATTGAACGATTGTCTGTCTGATTTGGTTAAACAGAGGTGTTCCACTCACTATACATTCTGGGAGAACAGCTGGGAAAAGGGGGTTATGGGACAGTTTTTGAAGGAGTCCGTAAGGTGGTCGGCAAACAGGTAATGAATCAACAAATCAACAAATGGTAGTACAAGTATGCATGAGATACAATCACACATTCCTGAGTGGCTGGTGCAAGTAAAACCCAACGGTATGCCAGGCCAAGAGAATAAGAAGTTGTGGTTCTTGTAGGAACCAGTTCAGTAACTCAACAATCTACCTAAAGAGCCGCACCATGGTGCTGTGGTTAGCATGTCCGGCTAACAGCAAGGAGGTCCTGGGTTAGAGTCCTGACCTCAGGGAGGGTGTTTCTCTGTGGAGTTTACATGTTCTCGCTGTCCTTGCATGGGTTTCCTGCAAGTACTCTGGTTTCCTCCTACAGTCCAAAGACATTTACATTAGGCTAACTTGCTGTTCCAAATTGCTCCTAGCTGAGTAAGTGTAAATGGTTTTGTGTGTGTGTTAGCCTTGCAATTGATTGCCGAGCTGGTGTACCTTGCCTTCACCCAGAGTCAGCTGAGATAGTCTCCCGCCTCCACTCAACCCTAGCAGGATTACTCAGTGTGGAAAATGAAACGAATGAATGAACAATGTAACTGACACAATTTATTTGAAAGTGTATTAGCTGTTTGTTGCTAGAGCGAGTCTGTTTGTTGGGGAAACATGACTGTGAGGATTTGTGAGTCAGAAGCCTTATTAGTCAAAGGGAAGGTGTCCCGACAACTTTGGACGTCCATCCATCCATTATATGTACCACTTATCTGACACGGTCACTATGGAAACTATAGCCATGCAATACCAGTTGACTTCAAGCAAGACATGGGGTATACCCTGAAAGGGTGACCAGTCTATTGTAGGGCTAACACAGACAATCAGATCTTTGGGCAATTTAGAGAAGCTTAATGTGACCTTATGTGCATGTCTGGAAGGCGGGAGGAAACTGGAGTTCCTAGAAGAAACCTCATGCTTCACACAGAATGGCCCATGGCCAAGAATGGAACCCAGAACCTTCTCATTGTGCACCAGTGTGCCGCAATTTCACCCGTTACGAATCAAATCTCAGCCGTATACAAATTATATGATGTATATTACTATTGTGTCCTGTTTTATGATAAGACTGAAATTATGTTTTGTATGTCTCGACAGGTGGCAGTTAAGCATTTGGGAAAGCAACAGCACGGCATATTGCTCACCATTGTAAGTACACTTCTTCAGGGAAGATGTTCGAGGGCGGGCTGAAAAGTTCATAGGCTGACTAGGAAGGAATAATGCCAGCGCAACAAAACATGAGAGCTTTGATACCAGTGGGATCCACGTGCTCCAACACCAAAGGAAGATGTGTGTAGACTGCAGGGGAGACTATATTACAAAATAAACCATTTTCAACCACTGTATCATGGTCAGCCTACAAACTTTTCAGCCCAACCTCATAGGATCCAAATAAGATCTATTTTATAAACTGGATGCTGTCTCTATTTATTCACTCCTGCTAAATTACCAAACTAAACCCTTGTACTGGATCATCTGTACTTATGTTAGACACCTATGCTAACTGTATCTGTTTTGCCTTTCACCCTGGAGAGACCCAACACCTTCCATTGGAGGTCGCACTTATGAAAATGGTATCCCACCCAATTCACTATGAGAACATAGTGGAACTCTTAGACTGGTTCGAGATGTCTGATTGCTATATCCTGATCCTGGAGCAACCTGGACCCTCCATGAACCTCCTTCAAATCCTAAACCTTAACCAGGGTCAACTGCCAGAAGAACTGGCTCTCCAAACCATGCGTCAGGTTGTTTGTGCTGCTCATCACTGCTGTGATTGCAAGGTTTTACATCAAAGTGGAGAATCTTCTCCTCAACCCTAACACAAAGAAAGTAAAGCAGATCAACTTTGGCTGTGGAGACTTGCTCACTAAAATGCCCTACACAGAATACAGAGGTTAGAGCATAACAGGCATGGGACAGAATTAAAGAGAATAGAGTGGAGAACATTTCTGATGGTCTGCCATCTCTGCTTTTTGTTCAGGCTCTTGGCCGGCCATGCCACACAAATGGGTGTGTCAAAAAAAGTATTTGGGTCGTGATGCTACCATCTGGAGTCTGGTTGCTGTTTCACATGGTGTGCGGATACTTGGCCTTTCGTACCAAGGACGATCTGAGGTTTCAGAGGAAGCGATTCGCTTTCCACCTTTCGGGAAGTAAGAAAATCTCAAGAAAATGAACTGATTTCTTAAATATAATATTTGCATTTTAATTTCCATCTTAATGTCAGAGTACCCTCTAAATCATCTTACCACTCTCCATCAGGTTGTCAAAGCCTGATAATGTGGTGTCTGGACCAGGATCCTGAATCTCGGCCATCTTTCACAGAAATCCTCCAACATGAATGGTTTCAAATAAATTTTGACTAAGACCAAGAACATTCCTAAGTACATGTTATGTACTGTTTAAAGTGTTGCACTTATAATTATGTACACTGTACTGTACATGAAGACCAAAGTATAAAAGTGGAAAAAACGTCTTTGATCCTATTTTCAGATTTAATGTTTTTTTTTTTTTTTTTTTTTTTTATCAAGCACTTGGAGAACACCCTCACGTATGTACAAAAATTAATATATGAACTGTGGCACTTATAGAGTGCAAGGTACCTCCATCAGGCAAAAATGGATTATGGTGTCAAGTTTATTGATTACCCTGAAAATTCTGGCTTAGACTACAGGTTTTTCTCATTTTGATATATTTAAAATAATAAAATGTCTCACCCTAGTGGACGTTTGATGAACATTTTGCCCCGTGTCCATGTGTAGGACTGGGGAACATAGGCACTGGGAAACATAGGTACTGGGAAACACAGGCACTGGGGAACATAGGCACTGGGGAACATAGACACTGGGGAACACAGGCACTGGGGAACACAGGCACTGGGGAATATAGGTACTGGGGAACATAGGCACTGGGGAATATAGGCACTGGGAAACATAGACACTGGGGAACACAGGCACTGGGGAATATAGGTACTGGGGAATATAGGCACTGGGGAACATAGGCACTGGGGAACATAGGTACTTAGGAACACAGGCACTGGGAAACATAGACACTGGGGAACATAGGCACTGGGGAAAATAGGTACTGGGGAAAATAGGCACTGGGGAACATAAACACTATGGAACATAGGCACTGGGGAAAATAGGCACTGGGGAACATAGACACTAAGGAACATAGGCACTGGGGAAAATAGGTACTGGGGAACATAGGCACTGGGGAACATAGGTACTTAGGAACATGGGCACTGAGGAACATAGGCACTGGAGAACATAGGTACTGGGGAACACAGACATGGCCCCGTTGGCAGTGGTGGCCAAATCACTGCCCTACTAATGCTCTAATGCTGGCTTTCAGCTTATTTCCTCATTTTTATATGTATAGCAGAACCAACAAGAAATTGTGTTTAAAAAAAAATCACTAGCACATGGGATACCTTAATAACGGCTAATAGTATATTAAAATTTGCAATGTCTAGCTAACCTTTGTTATCTTCTTGTCTCTCTCTTTCACTCTCTCTCTCTCTCTCTCTCTCTCTCTCTCTCTCAGCTCAGAACATACCAGACTAAACATTAAAGAAAGATTCTCAGTAGACTTCTGAGTGGAAAAAGTTTTGATACATATATTTTATTTATATGCTATCTGATTGTGCGTCTTATTTTTATTTTAAGGCAGTTAATTTTTGCTACATACATTCAGCTACAGTGACAAGTAGAATAAAAGTAAAAGTAAATTTTATTTACTAATCCTACAAAAAAAGGGGCTCGACAGTGCTTTTTTCAATAGTGAAAGAAAGGGCTAGTAATTTTCCTTTCCTGTTAATGCTTAAACTGAATTCTTAAACCAGGATAATTAACTGAGTGAATGTTAAAACCAGTTAAAACCAGTAAGTGTGTAGTGTTATACGGGACGGCAGGGTGAAGTAGCGTTGAGCACGTCCACCTCACGTCAAGAAGGTCCTGGGTTCAAGTCCCGGGCTCGCCTAGGGCATTTCTGTCTGGAGTTGTCACGATGTTCACTTGCTTGCGTGGGTTTCCTCTGGGTGCTCTGGTTTCCTCCCACAGTTCAAAATGCATGCACATTAGGCTAATGGGCTGTTCCAAGTTGACGGTAGGTGTGACCATGAACGGTCGTGCGTGTGCCGGGCCTGCGTTGGTCTGGTGAGCTGTTCAGGGCGTCCCCTGCCTTCGCCTGGTGTCGGCTGAAATACGCACCGGGTTTCCTGTGATAGGATTAAGCGGTTTGGCAAATAAGTGAGTGCAAGAGTGTGTATAAGGATATGGTTTCTGTTTAGTTTTGGGGTGTTTGTTTGTTTTTTGAAATAATGCCTGTAAATCCACCAATAAAATAGAATTCATTAATAAGCTACTATATCAGTCCACCACCACAAACAACCATAATAGGTGGAAACTTAAAACACTAGCATTTCTTTGCCTTTTTGTGCACCTGGTTCAGCTCCTTGAAGAACCCAAGCACAGCTCCTATTAGCAGTGTGACGTCATCTTCGTGCGACGGCGCATAATACGGAGAGATGGCGGCGCTAGCCGAGGACCATTGGAGGGATGAGCTGCCGAATCATGAAATATTCATCAAACTACAAGAAAAACGGGGTTTGGAGCCACAGGGGACGAGCAGGAGGATAGCTAAAAACCTAACGTTTTGTCTGAATGGAGATTTGTTTGTGTGGGACAATGTAGAGAGCGTGTTTTATACAACAAACCTGCGACAGCTCAACTCCGAGCTCACCTCAAACAGAGAGAAATACCAGGTTACCATGAATTTGTAGCATGTTTACTGATTAACTGCTGTGTTTGGTTAAGAAGGTATGCTTTATAAACCTGCTGAAAACTGAGTGTAACAGTTCAGTGAGGACAGCTAGCTAGCTAGTGTTATTTGGCTTGTCAGAGTCATGGTTCCCTGGAGTCTTGGTTCCTGGAGTCATGGTTCCTTGGAGTCATGGTTCCTTGGAGTCTCGGTTCCCTGGAGTCTCGGTTCCTTGGAGTCATGGTTCCTTGAAGTCTCGGTTCCTTGGAGTCATGGTTCCTTGGAGTCTCGGTTCCCTGGAGTCATGGTTCCTTGGAGTCTCGGTTCCTTGGAGTCTCGGTTCCTTGGAGTCTCGGTTCCTTGGAGTCATGGTTCCTTGGAGTCTCGGTTCCTTGGAGTCTCGGTTCCTTGGAGTCTCGGTTCCTTGGGGTCTCGGTTCCTTGGGGTCTCGGTTCCTTGGAGTCTCGGTTCCTTGGAGTCTCGGGTTCCTTGGAGTCATGGTTCCTTGGAGTCTCGGTTCCTTGGAGTCTCGGTTCCTTGGAGTCTCGGTTCCTTGGAGTCATGGTTCCTTGGAGTCTCGGTTCCTTGGAGTCTCGGTTCTTTGGAGTCTCGGTTCCTTGGGGTCTCGGTTCCTTGGGGTCTCGGTTCCTTGGAGTCTCGGTTCCTTGGAGTCTCGGG
>JAOUQZ010044821.1:0-11055 GCA_028564935.1 Neosilurus hyrtlii | reverse complement strand
GTTCCTCTCAAGGTTTCTTCCTCGTGTCAACTGAGGGAGTTTTTCCTTGCCACTGTCGCTGCGGGCTTGCTCATTAGTGATGTGTAGGGGATTGTAGAAAAATGCTTTTAAAATTAATTTTACTATGTAAAGCTGCTTAGCAACAATGTCAATTATAAAAAGCGCTACACAAATAAAACTTATATTAAATAATGCTGATTAACATTTCAGCTTCTTAACTTCACTGCTACATCCTTTATTTATTTATTTGTTTGTTTGTTTGTTTGTGTATTTATTTATTTTAACATGGTGATGATAAAGCTAGTCCATGTTTTAACTTGCTTTCTTCACTGTTTGTCTTCTAGTGTGTTTCCTGGAATGCTAACACATGTTAACAGGTGACCTGCAGAGGAGGAGAGAGTATGTGAGTTGACGGAGCTGGAATGGCAGTGCTCTCTGAAACAATGACGTGTATGTGAGGAATGTGCTACCGTTCCAACTTTCAATCACTTTTGTAGCTTTCTGGAGTTTCGCCAACACTTCTTTTTTTTTTTTCTTTTTTTCTATTTTTACAAGTAGCTTGCACTCGTCTCTTTTAATCATTGCCCTGTCACACACTTTTAAACACAAACACACACACCCTTCATGTGCACTAAATTCAACAGGAATTCTTCCTTCCTTTTCACAATTAACCCCCCCCGGAATAATCTGGCGGTTTAGTGTAAATACAGCGAAACTAAGACTCTTCCACAGACACACCTGAGCACTGAGTCATGCTAATCAGGGACGGTTAGCGCCCATTTCACACGGGTTAGTTTACATCAGAACTCCAATTTCTCCATCATGCTCACCCAAACCCTGACCTCTGACTCTCAGAAGGATTGCCACCCTTATCGCAAACATATTATGAAAACATTTAATAAAATAAACATTAAGTCCAGCATTATTAAAATTTTTAAAAAAGTGGCTGTGTCTTCTCTTAGAATTTATTTTTTAATATGAAGCACACCTCAACAGCTTTATTTCAAATCACCTCTAGGTGTGAGTGTGAATGTTTGGGTGTGTGTTGCCCAGCGTCGGCGGAGATCCAGCCTCCCCGTTACCGTCAATACAATTAAGCGGCTTAGAAAATGAATGAATGAATGAATGTGACGATTATTGGATTTCTGCGATGAACCTGCCTTTAGTCTTTGGTACGGCCAAATGCTGATGTCGGCAGAACACATCAGAACACTCAAGTTTTACCAAACTCGAAGTGCTAGTCAGCATGATCCACAAGTTATATGGCAGTGCGGCAAACACCAGCTTCTTCGGTTTTGGCTCTTCACACGATTTCCAAGATTTTATAGCAGTAAGGTATATTTTAAAAAATTTATTCACCAAACCGACTTTAACGGACTACAAAACAACAGGCCATCAGTGAACCAGCTAGTTCCATGCTAACCAGTTAGCGCTGTGCTTTTTTTTAATGTTAAGAGAGAGAGAGAGAGTGTGTGTGTGTGTGTGTGTGTGTGTGTGTGTGTGTGTGTGTGTGTGTAATAAAATGTTCAAGAATTTGAATACAATAATAAAAAAGGTAGATTTCTCAAAACCCAGAGACTACAATAAAAGTTATTCAGCTCCAACTTGGCGGATGTGACTAAAGGACCATTCGGCCAGTGCCTCACGAGGCTATGCGTTCATATCCGACTCGACCTCATGAAATAACTGGTCGTGTATGCCATGTGATGATGTTTAAAGAGCATGAAACGTTGTGTATGTTTTTCTTCGTGTGCCCAGTGAGTAGTTTCCCTTATTTTCTCTAAGATTTATAATAAAGTGCTGTGTGTTGGAGGCATATTATAAGGCCACACATACAGACAGACTGGTTTATCTACATACAGATGACATTTGTGGCAGGAAACCTAAAGTAAAAAAAAATTACAGTGTATATATAAAAAAAAGAACCGTTCAAGATTCAACATCCCTAACATCACGTCAACAGTCGAATCTCAGTAACTAAATACAGTACTTCCATATTTATATTTCTGACATCTGTTTATAACTGTACCGTGCACTACATATAATAAACATGCAATTAAAAATTAACTTCAGGAAGGTGTGAAAACAGGGAAAAATATAAGTTAGCATTAGTTTGTATATTACTGAAAAGTGAGTATTGAGTATTTTAGGAACTGAAGATTTACAACACTAATTTTTAATAAGTAAATAATTAAACATACATTTAATGTATGCCATATTTCTTGCTAAAATTATAAAAAAAAATTTCTAGACATGTGATTTATGTAAGAGAAAAAGATTTATGGGAGTGGTCTTTTCTCCCTGAGTTTAGTCCCATCATCTTCACAACTAGACAATTCACTATCACGAAACAGCGACCAATCAGGTAGGGCAAAGACTGTCACATGCTTCTTACACCTCGTAGGCAGGGTAATACCTTCAGAGGAAAGTGCTGTCCACCCACTTATGTAGGAATGAGCTTGCAGGGGCCCCTGATTCGCCCATGTTTTTTTTATTTTATTTTTCTTACAGACTATATAAATATTTACATTAATTATCAAATATAATGATCAAAATATCCATAATATTTAAGTCTTGTTCATGTGTGTGTGTGTGTGTACGTACACTACAGCTAGACGTCTCTGTTCGGCAGTAAGCTCCTCCTGCTTGCGACACTTTCCTGAAACCAAAACATAAAGAATTCAGTTTGCAAACCAAGCAGTAATAATTAAACCCTGGTAATATGCTTGTTTACTAAATGGTCTACTGTTATGTTTGTTTGTGGTTAGCCTCTCTTGTATGACATCAGCTTTCCACATTAGCCTGTGTCCCATAATGCTAGTTGGTGTGTTTGATATAATGCTCTATAATAACTCTATAATGCATGAAACCATAACACAAGTTCACTTACTATAAAATTTAGTATAATGCTAGTTTATTGTAATACTAATGTCTATTCATTGGTCAGTTATCCTAATTAGCAGTTTATTACGTTTGTATTCATGCTAGTAAACGTGAGTTCATAGCTTTTCTCTTCACGAAACCATCAATACCCAGACCTACGGTGGTCAGGGGGATTGGTAACACCTTTACAATGACTTTGGGGCATGAATTGTTTTATGATCACATGATTGAATATTATGATCACAGTGATGTCATCACACCTCCAAGTGTTGTGGTGGGAATCTTACCATCGTGAAGCTGAAATGCCAACATGGTGACCTTTTGCACCATCATCATCAGTGGCCTGGGAAAAGAAAGAAAAGAAAACAGTAATTGTGGTAACACATGGAAAGAGGAATCGGCACTTTAGTCACACTGGGTGCACTTAATGTCGGGCACATGGGTGGGTGTGGCCACTTCCTGCCTGAGAGTGAAGAAATCACTGGTGTGATCATGGCATTGTGTAATAAGGGGCTTTTTTTTTTTTTTTTATACCATCATAAGGTTTTGATGGAAAAAGATGTGCAAAAGATGGAAAGTTACATAATAAATTTTACCGATGAGAATATAGTCTATATATTCTCTCTCTTTCTACATATATATAGAATATAGAATATAGACTCAACTACTAAATCCATCTCAGCCAACTCTGGGGAAAGGGTGGGGTACACAGCTCGCCAGACAGTCCTAGTGCCAACACACACATCCATTCACACTCACACCTAGGGGCAGTTTAACAGCCAATTAGCCTACTGTAGGTGGAAACTGAAGTACCTGGAGGAAACCTACACAAACATGCTAAGATCATGCAAAATCCACACAAAAACACCTTCACCGAACCCAGGACCTTCTTTCTATAAGGTGGGGGTTCTAATCACTACACCACCATGCTTGCACTGCTAGCAACTAGCATATAGTATATACTACACGGGCATGGGACAATCTGATTGATAACAGTTATTCCCAGAGGGTAAGGTGGGTGTCACTAAATATTTCACGATACAGAACATTGAAGAGATTTCTCAATTCAGTGATACCCACCGAGCCTGACATGCATAATTGTTTTAGTATCTACTACATGAGAATATAAGCAAATCATGCTTTAAACCAATTAGAACCACTAAAATTAGTTTTTTTTGTGGTTAATTCTTGACTTTTAAGGTCAAGATGGACGAGCAGGGGAGCTCCGAGCACACTCGTAATCAGGTGCCGCATCTCTTCTGACCAATTCCTTTTAACAGCTATAGTTTACTATATACGGCGCGGAAACATTACGAGAAGCAAACTAAAACAACAATTTTTATAGTGTTTGCATATTGTAACCATGGCAGCAGCAGGTCAGATGAGCGCTGTACTTTGAGCTCCTCTGAAGTTCAAACACCAGCCTGGAGATGTATTTCTTATCGAACTCATAAACCAAGAACAGACCCAGGCATTCGAGACCCACCATCTTTCAAAGAACTTGAATAATTTACCATAGCAGCAGCTCTGATTGTAGTGCAACTCCAAATCACACAATGATATTAATTTACTCGTTCTAATATGCTGTTGTTGCCATAGAAACACCGAAATGTGTTTGTTTAATGTTCACAGAAGGAGTCACCAGTATCAGCATTTTGTCCTGGATAGAATTGTGCTGTGATTTAACAGAGAACATCTCAACAATTTTATCCTCATTAAAAATACCAAGTGCCCTGTGCCAATTATCCAGCTCACAGGTGACACCGAGACATTTCCAGCTGTCACTCAACATCAGGACCGGCCTCAGGTATGCGATGTAGTCCTATTCCTGAAGAGGTAACTATGCATCCTGTTTCTTTTTAAGAGCTCTATTATCAGATTCACTGTCACCCGAAAGATGAAGTATCGATAAAGGTCTTGCGACACACTCGTGCTCAACAATGTGTGTGTTCTAAACGAGGCTCAGATGAGAACAGGTGACCCACCCTGCTTTGGATTACCTCATACCGTCGTGAACTTAAGGGTGTGTTTTAAACTTCCAGCCAAAGAAAATCAACAAGATCAGCAGATAAGGACCGAAATCCAAGCATGGGGTGTGACTAAGGTGAGCAACCGAGACGTCTCTCTGTGTGTGTGTGCGTGTGTGTGTGTGTGTGTTTGTGTGTAAAACAGTGATGAAGTGATAAAAACAAAAAAAAGTGATCTTGGTGTGTTTACCTGCTCTGATCCCATCAGTTGTCTCGCTTGCCTACATTAGTAACACATACTGAATGTGATATTCATTGCAATATTGTACATACGTCATACCATTATCAAGGGCATTCTTGCCAAAATGGTTAAGGCTTCATTCACTAATTTTTGCCGAAACACTTAATCCTACTAGGGTTACGGGAAGGCTTACGCCTATCTCTGAACGTCTCATCAGCCCATCGTATGCACAATTAGCCTAAAGCGCATGTTTTTATCTATAAATCCACCCTTGGTCTGCTCCCCTCTTACCTTTTGTGGATATATTTTATTTAAAACCAGTAAATGTCTGGGCTCGAATGACATCCTTTTACTGACCGTCCCTAAGGTTTGCACTGAACTTGGAAAACAGGCTTTGTGTTCTCTGCCCCTGCAGATTGGAATCAGCTGCATACATACATTCACTCACACACTCATATAAACATATATAACCTTTAGAGGTTCCGCAGCATAGTGGTGTAGCTTAGTGATCAGTATGTCTGCATCACAGAAAGAAGGTCCTGGGTTCGATTTCCAGGATCGGGGCACTTCTGAGGGAGTTAGCATGTTTTCCCTGTGCTTGTCTGGGTTTCCACCGAGTATTCCGGTTTCCTCCAACAATACAATAACATGCACAGTAGGCTAACTGGCTGTTCCAAATCGTCCCTAGATTTTGTCTGTGTGTTGCCCTGCGATGGTCTGGTGAGCTGTTCAGGGTGTACCCCGCCCTCGCCCGTAGTCGGCTGAGACAGGCGCCAGTCTCCCCGCGACCCTTATTAGGATTAAGCGGCTTAGAAAATGGATGAATTCATTCCGTTATTTACTTTAAAAACAGCAATCCATTTGAAAGTTAATTTTTTAATTCCACATTGTGACATAAACCGCGGTAATGTATCAAAAAAAAAATTATTGCAATAGTGACGCATTCCAGCACTGCCTTAAAACTGGGGCGTATGTTATGACAATTTTATGTCATGAGTGTGTATTTATCAAGTTTAAAGATGTTGGAATTTAAAATTAACTGCATTCATCCAGGAATTAATACATCATTAGCATTAATGTGTGCAAACTTGGAGAGATCCTGTTAGCAATCATGCTACTGTAAACTAATCTGACAGGAATTTTACTTCAGGTCACACAGACGCTCAGATATTCGTTGTTTATTAACACGTGCTAAACTGACACGATTTCTGAGTCCTGGTCATAACTGCAAGCTTGTGAACATAAACTAAACTGACAATTCTTAGGAATTCATGCCTGTAATCTGGAACGTTAACCCGCGGACATGAGTTGTTCAGTCTCACACACACACACACACACACACACACACAAACGCTAGCAGCCTGACAGGATTTCTGACATTATTTTATGTAATAACTATTTCAGGGTCATTTATGACTGTCAAACAGTTGCTACTTCTAACTAGCTAGCATAAGCTAACCTGACAGGATTTCTGTTATGTAGATGATTTTTCACTGCTGGAGGTTTCTAGCTAGCTAATTAGCTCAAATCGTCAGATTTCTGAGAGGGAATCAAATCAAGTGTATAACTGGTTATTAATCTTCATGCTAACACCCAGCTAGCTGATATGAATCCTCAGAAGATCTTTAAATGATGGTGAAATCTGTGGATAATTATTACTGGTAAAGCTAGTCAGTTAGCCTGACATGATTTCTGAGAGGATTTAACCTAAATTTGTCCATTTTTTTCTGGCTACTGCTAGCATTTTTGCTAACATGCACTAGCCTGAAGATATTTAAACAATACTAATCATAATAACACATTTATAATTAATCACTGATTATGGATTCTAAGAGGATTGAAGTTATTTTTATAATTAGTTATATTCATGTTACCACTAACCAGCTAACAAACAAATCTAACTAGATTTCCTACATAACGTTTAAATGCTATAAATCTGTTTTGCTGCTAACTATCTACAAGTTGTACTGTCAAAATCAGATATTTAAATTTAAATTAAAGTGAATTGAAATATGTGACCCGCTCCAGCATAATACGGATTAAGTCGCAAGGTCATATTCTGAGTAAGAGCCAAAGTGAGTTGAAAATGGTGTACCTGGATGAAAATGTGATACCGCTAAAAATGCATTCTTCAAAGCAAAATCTTCCACATGACCAAGTTCAAATATCCATAAACGCAATCTCTTCATGATAAAATACTTGTGTAAGAAAGGGCTCCGTGTCCACGTTGTTGAAAACAATAGAAATCTCCATTTATTTTACTGATTTTGAATCCTCTTTTGTGGTTGCTCAGGGTATTTACTTATTATTTCCATATTTACTACCAGAATCCTCTCCCTACTTAAAGAGTCCCAGAAGAATTCCCCCAATCATACCAAATCAACGAGAAGCCTCAAAACGCACAGGACTCAGTGTAAGTAGAACTCATCTGTTGCTAGGAAGACGCGAGTACGATGGTGCTGATTGCTGGAGAGTCAGATTCATTAAGTGTACGGATGTTGGGGACGTTCGGATGTGGACATTCAGAAACTGGTTCTGTAACTGTAGCATTTCCTGATTAGCAATGTACCATTTTCATGCTATAATCATGTTTTATACTTCATTCTGAAGCAGACTCGGTTCTCTTTCCAAATATTTCAATACATCACATTTCCTACTTAATCCGTATTTTGCTGGAGCGCGTCACATGTTTAGAGATGTCGCTGCTAAAGCTAATCAGCTAACATAAGATTTTAAAAATATTTTTTTCGTGAACTTATATTTGTAAATCTTTACAGCTAGCTAACTAACATAAACAATGTTTTCACTTTACAATAAAATATAAATGTATACAGTGTAATATTATCCTTATTCTTATTTATCATCAGTATAGGCCTAAGTAACTCTTTTCTCACTTCAGATTTCTTTTCTCCTTCCATGTGATTCATCTTTTCGTCATGCGGTGTTGGGCTGAATAGATTTAGCTGTACGTCCATTCACCACCAGATTGTAGAAAAAAGATGGTGCCACCATTTTGAGACCCACCCTGAGAAGTCCGTGGCCAGGACACCGTAGTTGAAGATGAAGACCCTGCTGACCTGGCACACCGTGAGGTATCCCATCGCCACAAACATCGAGTACCTTAACCAAAACAGGTCAAACATTAGTGCAAGGTATTAGTGATGAAAAGAAATAAAGATAATTGAATAAGGATCAGACTCCTTACAGATAAGAACATTTGATATTATTTAAGTTCAAAGTATAATTTATGTTCGGTCTATCTGATTTTTTTTTTAGTTTAATATCTTATGTTTGTGTGCTAACAGATTACTCTGATAATATGTACCAAATACAAGGTACTTCAAACACAAAGTGAAATATTCCACATAATCAAGATGGCGTCTGTGCCTGTGCTTTTTTGTAGCATCGATTTAATTTTTTTAATAGTTTTTAAAGAAAATCGAGTATCATAAAGGGGAAGTAGAACATTTTACATTTATTTATTTGCTGAACCACTTAATCCTACTAGGATCGCTGGGAGGCTGGAGCCTATCTCTGCCGACTTTAGATGAAGGTCCTTTAGATGAACACCCTGAACAGCTCGCCAGTCCATCGCAGGGCGACACAGATAAATACACCAAGGGACAATTTGAACTTGAATTAGTCTAATATGCATATCTTTGGATCACGGGAGGAAACCGGAGTACCCAGAGGAAACCCATGTAAGGGTAGGAAGAACCTGCGAACCCCACAGAGAAAATGTCCACATCGAAAGAGCGTTTCTCAGACTGCTGCTTAGATCTGGATTGTGATTGGTTAGCAAGATTAACAGACAGACTTACAGGTTTATATTATTGCACTCTGTCTCATACATTGTTTCTGTCGTATAGCCGACAATCATCTGAGAATAATAAACAATAATAATAATAATTAGTACTTTTGGAGAAGTAAATGTTAGTAAAAATGTCTGGATTGGAAGGAGTCTCCAGTTTTAGCTGTGTGCATCAGTCAGAGATATTAACTGTAAGTATTAATGGATAAAAAGTGAAACGTGTTCGTTTATAAATGTTTTAAACTATTGTTAAACTGCTGTGACCACAGGCATGGTGGTGTAGCGGTTAGCACGTCCCTCTCACAGCAAGAAAGTCCTGGGTTCGAGTCCCCGGGCTCAGTGAGGGTGTTTCTGTATGGAGTTTTCATGCTCTTCTCATGCTTGTGTGGGCTTCCTCCGGGTACTCCAGTTTCCTCCCACAGTCCAAAGACGTGTGCATTGGGCCAACTGTTCCAAATTGCCCTGTGTGACTGAATAGTTGTGTGTGTGTGTGTGTGTGTGTGATGGCCCTGCAATGGTCTGGTGAGCTTTCAGGGTGTACCTCGCCTTTACAGATCATTCTGTCATTCTCCAGATCATTCTGTAAGAATTGCGTCATGAGGGACCACCGCACCGCGCCTACATTCCTTCTCGTTAAAAATCAGCAGAACGAGACGATCAGGTGTCTCTCATCCGGTTCTACCAGACAGCGTGTGGAGCCATAGCAAATTCATACGGCATGTTTCATTCCTTACCAGTGAACAGTGTGTATGCTAGCTCTGTGCAGGATGACATAGCAGATGAGCGCCAGGAAGAAGACATGTGAGGAGTACCTGCAGGACGAGACCAGGTTTCAGGATGGGTATAAATAGTGAACACCTGTCAGCAGATGAAGTGGCTGATGAGGGACACGGAACAGGTCGTGCAGGTTTCACACCATCACGTACACTGCAATCGCTCTTACCATCCGAAGCAGAAGATGACAAACAACGAACCCAGGACACTGGCGACAGCGTGACGCACCGCCGGACCCACCCGCTGGGGACCGAGAAACAGCCGGAACCAGGAGGCAGCCACCAGGCCCAACATCTGGCACGTGATAAAGTTCACCTAGAGTGAAGAACACCAGGCAGAATTCTAGTCACGTATCCAATACACACACACACACCCTGGTCGTTCAGACCGACCCACGTTCTTCAGGAACCCAGTAAATAAACTTCAGATCTTGTCCATCATGAGAACATCACCAGGTTCTCACCTGATCCAGAGGAACCCCCACCAACAGGCTGATGGGACTCAGCCACGTGCAGCCTGTAGTTTGAATCAGGATGTGTGATTTGGGATCCATTCTGCATCCCTGATCTCCTCCAAAATTCAATCAAGTCCTCAGATCCCTGTAATGCTGGAGATCTGACTGTCATCAACACCACGCCGGGTTTTCACAGCGATAATCCACTTCTTCCTTCCACAGAGTCCAGGAATCCTGACATTCAGCTGGAATTCCAGCACAGCGACTTCATCCACACTGAAGCTCCAGCGCTCATAGGAGTTGGAGCCGGTTTGGGAAGGAGAGGGCAGGCACCCGGGTTGCCAGAGCGGAACAAAATCCTAATTCAGGGCCATAACTTGGTCATGACCTGATGGGGCCTGTACTACGGAGCAGGTTTACTGGCTGACTTCAGAAGTAACCTTCTGATGCCAGGAGTAAGTTCTAGATTAACACAGTTATTAAAGTTTCAGCAAGGTGTGTTGCTATGGCAATGGAGAGTGTGTCTGAACCTCGCTCCGAGCAGGTCGAGTAACTCGTACGCACAGAGAGAATGTACATTTTCCCAGAGGGAGTCATCCCAAAGGGATCAATAAAGTTAAGTCTAAGTCTACAATCTCCACACAGAGGCACCTGAGCCTGGGATTCGAACCCACGGCCTTTACGATGCGACGCGGACGTGATAACCGCTACGCCACCATGTGTCCTACCCATGGAAGAGCTCCTAAAGGTTCCTATGTTCCTAGTTCCTCATGTTTAAATTATTTCATAGGATGGATAAGTGACCATTTATAAAACAGTGCTCAGCTTCACAACACTTCATGATGCAGGAATAGCAATGATATGTAGCTTTATTTATTTATTTATTTTAGGACCAAATACATGAATTTGTTTACACTACTGAAAC
>JAOUQZ010044819.1:0-11056 GCA_028564935.1 Neosilurus hyrtlii | reverse complement strand
ACACACACACACACACACACACACACACACACACACACACACACACACACACACACACAGTAGTGTGCAGTGAAGATACACCACAACATTTTGTCTAAAAGGGCTCGTAATAAAAAGAAGTAAAACATTTCTTCTCTATAATTTTTTGGTGAAAATGTATTGAACAATGCTATTGTAGGCAACGAGAACCAAAAAAATATTCTGACAAGTATATTGAGGTAAAAGCATGGCTAATAAATAAAAACACTGAAAATAACAATTTTTCAGAAAAATTGAAAGGTGTTGCAAATTTAATTTTTTTCACTTTTGCACAGCATGAATGCCCTTCAAACAGTATGGAATGGTTCAGCAAGTGAAGAAATAAAAAAAAAGTATGTGAACACTATGCCTGAAAGGTTAAATGCTGTAATTAAAGTAAAGGGCGGCCACACTTTTCCTCAAAAAAGAGGCTGTTATTTTTGTTATTATTATATATTGTTGTTTGTTTACTTATTCTCATCAATATGATCCAATATTACATGAAATAAATACTTGAATAGTTTTTGGTTTCTGATTTATCTTCGTTTGTAGAATCATCACTGCATCTCTGTATTTTTTAATTTCTTCACTCGCTAAACCATTCCATATGGTCTGAAGTTCATTCATGCTATGCAAAAGTAAAAAACAGACTTTTAACATTTTTTTCTGAAAATTACTGCATGTGTCATGACATGTATATTTATATTTACATCATATGGTAGATGCTGTTACCCAGAGCAACTTACTTTTTTTTTTCTGATACAACTGAGCAATTGAGTTTTAAAGGTCTTGCTCAAGGACCCAACAGTGGTGGAATGATGGTACTGGTGATTGACCCCAAAACCTTCAGATTAGTAACCCAGTTCCTCAACCACTGGGACAACACTATATATATATATCTCTATGGAATATGTCTGCATTTGAATTTACAGTCCCTTCAAGTAAAATCAACACAGTTTAAGTAAAAGGATGAGCCTTTTAAACCTATGTATACATGAGGGGCTGGAAGATATCTCAACAGAAAGGGCATCCAGTGATTATTTGCTTTGTTCTTTTCCAGTTGGCAGTCTGTCTTTATCTCTAGGGAGTGTTACCGAAATCCCATACATAATTTGATGCTTTATAAAAGCCACAGATAAAAGCCACTTATCCACTTAAGCACTGTGTGACAAGCTATCAAAACCCTAAGATGATTTGAGAGGAGATGGAAATGTGGTTTTTTTTTTCACATTAAATTTGGAATTTGGTCAGATATGTATCACCGCTTATTAGGTTATTGGAACGTGATGCTTTATGACCATGCTAATCTCTGGGAAATCTTGTTTAGGCAGCGAGAGAAAGTATGTTTCTTTTCTCATTTAAACAGTAAATGTTTGGAGAGGGGCGGGTTGTTTGAGACTGATCAGTTTACTAGTAGTCTTCCAGTTACAGCAGTTGGATATTTAAAGCATGATCTAATATCCTTTTGCCAGGAAAATATATATCGGCTTATAGGGATAGAAATGCTTTATTCTTGTATTCTGTAGTACTTTCACCTCTTAGAAAATTAATGCTGTTTGAGTATAATATGAGCTACTTTCACAATCACTTATCATGAGTCACATATTTTATTGCCTTATAAAAAGCCATACTAAGTTCTAAAAAGTATCTATAGTAGCAGCCTTTTCAGGTTCGCCTATGTTTAATTATGCATGTAATTTTGAGATAAGACACTAGAACATTCAATAAATTTTTTTTTTAATAATTGTTTAATGATTAACAATGGTTTTACATGAAAATGTTCATAGTAAATAAAAAAATAATAATTCCTAAATTATAAATAACTGGGCTCTTGAATAGTGCATCGACAAGGTGTGTGACAATCAACCAGGCAAGTTCAAATCCAGGTTGATGCCATGGCCATCCATGATAGAGAGTCCATGGGAGCTAATTGGCCGAGCTCTCACGGGAGGGAGGGATGGGATACACTCACTTCCCTGTCAATCACAGCGATCACCAGCCAATCATGGGCGTCTGTGAGCTCATTCGTACGAGGGGGCTTATAGCACTTTCCCTCCGAGTGTGTTAGACCGCCCCCAAACATGCATGCGCAGCAGTTCGAAAAGAGGCGGGTGGTTTCACTGCATTTTACGCAGGGGGCATTAGCATGCTAATGCCCCTCCCTGGTTGGTGGTGGTCATGTGATAGGGAAGCCAATAATGGATTGGTGGGAATTAGATACGAATAAAATTAGGAGGGTGGGATTATAATAATATACAAATTATAAACATTTAAACATAGATACACTTTCCAGATAAAAATGCGATACAACTTATAATCTTATTATGTTAAGTACACAACCCTCCACCAAGCCAGAAACAAAAAATATCTGAAGGAACACAGCACCCATGGTGTCCTGCTGTAATACCACACATCATGTCCTATATCACAAAGTGAAATATATGGGTTTTTTTTTTCAATAATAATTTTTTCTTATTCCTGGATATAGAATTGGATCTGGATTACCAGGAAAAGTTGGTGAGAAAAGAGTGTTATTGGGCCACAGTTCACCCCTCCAAAAAAACCCTCAGAATCTGTCCGGAACCTTTTAAGTAAACTCGAAGACAAACAAACCAACCTTGGGCAAGGGTGGAGTAGACTCTGATCAGCTCGCCAGACCACTGCAAGGCCAACACACACAAGCATTCACACACATCTTGGAGCAGTCAATTAGCCTAATGTAGGGCGGCACAGTGGTGCAGTGGTTAGCACATTTGCCTCACAGCAAAATGGTCCCGTGTTCAATTCCCGGGCTCTGGGTGCTTTCTTCCCTCAGTCCAAAGACATGTGCGTTAGGCTAATTCATTCATTCATTCATTTTCCAAGCCACTGAATCCTAATTCGGGTCACAGGGAGGGTGGCGCCCATCTCAGCTGACTCTGGACAAGGGTGGGGTACACCTCGAACAGCTCGCCAGACCATCACACAGCCAGCACTTACACTCACACCTAGGGGCAATCTGGAACTGCTAATTAGCCTACTGTGCATTTTTTTTTTTGACTGTGGGAGGAAACTGGAGTACTCGGAGAAATCCCACGCAAGCATTGGAAAAGAATGCAAACTCCACACAGAAACGCCTTCACTAAGTTTTTGATATCTTCAAATGAAAATTTCTGACATGAAATTTCTGATATGTCCCTTCAAAATCCTGGACCAATAAAGTACATACAAATTATATGCAGTAGCATCGTGTACTCAACTTATAAATCCTTATGCAGCATTTATTTGACGAATTGCTTAATCCTACTTGGGACGCTGACTTGACTCCTAGTGAAGATGGGGTACACCCTGAATAGGTTGCCACCCCATCTCAGGGCCAACACACTCATACTCACATTCAGGAGTAATGTTAGGCAGCCATTTAGCCTAATGTGCATGTTTGTTTAAACTGTGGGAGGTAACTGGAGTACTCAGAGTACACCCAATCAAGCACAGGGAGAACATGCAAGCTCCACACCCTCACCGAGTCCAGGACACACATCCAGAAGCTTCTTGCTGTGAGACAGACGTGCTAACCATTATGCAACCATGCCATCCTTATTTCCATGGTGCATATACTAAAACAATGTTTGCTGATGGGATCATTCAATAATGTCCCCATCAATCTCTCTAAGCAGTAACTGGTCTTTTATTCTGAAAATAATAATTTGACATACAAGTTTCGTGGAAGTTTCTGATCCACTGAGATCAGATGAGATGAGATAACTGAATGACGCCAGAAAAGACTACATAATGTACAAAATATATTTACATTGTAATATTTGTGTGTTGTCTATGTTTGCAGAGTTTCCAGAGATGATTGCACTGTTCTCATGAGCTAATAGAGATCATCTCAGGATGAAAAACAGCCAAGTCAACTCAGGCAAGGCTGTCTTTATGGGCAAAATTGAAATCTTTATACCCTGTATATTGCATACCCTCTCCCTTATAGCTTACATGTGTATTAGAGTAAAAGACAACCAGCAACATTCACAAAGATGAACTAGATTAAAAATAAGGATCAGGAGTAAGAACATTTCATGGGAAATTCATCTTAATAAGAAAGTGCAGTGTTATACCTGCCATGTATTACAAATACAGAGAAGAGGATTACTTCCCTTTTACTCATTAACAAAAGTAAACTGTTACCTATTACAAGGAAATGGCTTCAATGGAATCCACACACTCTTAGCCAGTATTAAGATATTGTTAAGAAAATTCAGAAAATGGAATGTATTCAGCGAGTTTAATGACTTTTTCCTTAAAAAAGTTTACAAACACTTCAATTCTGGATGTTAAATATAAATTAAGCAACCTCTTTTAATAATTTGTTTATTGAAAACATATATAATGTGTATTTGCTCTAACTTCGTGTTATTACTTAACAAAACTCTATTTGTGGAGAAATCAACGGTTGTAATGAAGTCTAATTAAACCTTATGAGAGTTCCAAGAGTATTAATGTTTTCTTTACAAGTCGAATTTCCTAATTCAAAGTTACATACAGTACAATACCTTTCAGAAATATACAGTACCTTCAAACTAAAAATCAGAAATCTTGTCAAATATGAATAGAAAGAAAGAAAGGAAGCCTCTTTTACAGGAAACAGCTTCATCTTCTGAGCTAAACTAGCTAGCCAGCTTGTAGATGTGCTATAAAATGAGCGTGATTTCTTTCGGGAGCTAGTTCTGCAAGCGGAGCTTTGAACATTTCAGTTTCTGAAAAGTCATTTCTTTTATATAAGTTTCTTGTTTATAGATCTGTGGTAAAAAAGTAATAATGCACAAGAAATCATACAGGTATATGAAATTACAGTACAGCTGTGATTAGCTACAGTGCTCACCCCCACCCATGCTGCTAATCAGTACAACTGCACTCTTGCTCGTGGGATACTGGATAAATAGATGCATGATATTGCTTGTTTGTCTTTATGTATTTCAGGACTCAGATTCATAATAGGAAACTGGAGAACTGGAAGGAAACCTGCATGAATACAAAGAGAACAAGCGAAACTCCAGACACACAGTAATCTGAGCGCAGGACTGACCCAGGGGCCTTGACGTTGTATACTTCTTGTAAACTTGTTGTATACATCCTGCTATCTGCTGAAACACCATGCAAAAATTATTTGGGAAAGTATACATTAAGGCAGCTTGCTTAAATGCAAATTTTAAAATGCTATTTCAAATGTGACATAGCTATTATATGTTGCTTTTATACCATAGAGATCTGCCAATGATTACATTTTCTTCCCACATTAATGTATTACTAAATAACACACCTTTTTCTTTAAAATGTACCTGTGTGTTACTAGCTATTTTAAAATGACCATGTATAACATCAGCAATTACTTCCGGCAACATCAGCCTATTCTTGCTTTCAAAGTGCGTGTGCGTGTTATGACTCTAGACATGCTCAGAGACATGTTGCTTTTTGATTGGCTGTTCCAGCCTGGTAGTGACGTCAACTTGTTGGATTAGCTGGGCTGCGTTGGTGGCCCGTGCAGCATAACACGTTATCTGCCAGTGCTGAGCTGCACAAACAACAAGCGCAGAAATTGTGCCCCTTGTGCAGTACTAACTGTAAGTGTACATTTGTGGTACAAATTTGTACTATTAATTTGTTCTGCACATCATCTTGGAGGGATTTTAGTTCATTCCTCTGTACAGAACATCTTTAGCTTTGTGATTTTGGTGGGTTTCTATTTAAGGCTAGGATTTTGACGAAGCCATTCCAAAACATTACATTTATTCTTCTTTAACCATTCATTGGTAGATTCACTTGTGCCTTTAGGGTCGTTGTCTTGCTGCATGACCTTGAGATTTCTCTTGAAATTCAGGTAACAGACAGATGTCCCCATATTTTCCTTTAAAATTTGCTGGTATTCAGTATACATTGTTTCGTCAATGATGACAAGCTGTCCTGACCCAGATGCAGCAAAACAGGCTCAACCACGATATTAATACCACCATGTTTCACAGATGTGTTTCACACCGTGTTCTTTTGCCACATTGCAGTGTTTTCTCCAAACCACATTTCTTTTAAGGTAATCTAAAGTTTAAATGTTTTTTCATCCATCATACAAAATTACAGTAGCATTCTGGCTTGTTAGTGTGATCTTAACAAACTGTAGAAGGGCAACAATGTTCTTTTTTTTGGAGAGTAATGGGTTTCTCCTTGCAATCTGCCATGCACACCAATTCTGTTCAAACTCTTTAGACATGATTTTGTTACCTTTTTCAGTCTGATGAGCATCATCAACTCTTTTTTATAAGGTTCTTACAAATTTCCAAGTTTTATACTATGATATACTTAAATGTTGTAAAGATCAGACCTTGAAAGATCCATGTCTTTTAAATAAAGCAATGTGCTCACTCACACCTGATTGTCATCCATTTGATTGAAAACACCCGCCTCTAATTTTAACTTCAAATTTAGCTGCTAAGCCTAAAGGTTTACATACTTTTGCCACCCAGAGTTATTGGATGATTGTCCTCAATAAATAAAAAAAAAACAATATTTTTTTCTACTTTTTTCTACTTTTTCTAGTAAAATGTGAAATTGTTGAAATCGTTTTGAAATTGAAATTGTCATCATTATGTGAAAATCTGATGATGTTCATAAGGGGCTCACAAACTTTTAAGCACTACTGTACTTAATTACATTTAAATTACAGAAGGTCCATGAGACTCAAGTTTTCCACACAAAGGAGCTTGCACTTTGAGAGAGGAAACAGAAGGACTGGTGGGGGAAAGACTGTATGAACTGTAGCTGCTACATCATGGGGAGCGTTTTCAAAACATCAGCGCAATTTACGAATCCCACAGTCCTGAAACAAGACTAAAAAAATTGTTGCCAAATATCCTTAACAATCTTGATGTCCATATTTTTTTTTTATTTTAAATAAGAATTTGTCAATGTCACCACAAGTTTATACAGTTATCACTTCAACTTTGAGGTCTGTCTCAAAATCCCCCACACAGTAACAATATAAAATTGGGTTGTATAGAAATTGCTTTTTAAATGTGGTAAAATATATGCAGCTTTTACACTGAAAATAAAGGGACTGGAATTTCTATTTTAGCAACCACTGTGTGTAGTTAATGAATATGTAGTTAGTTAATGAATATGTACTTCACGACTGAAGTTGAATTATATCCTAAATTAGTATATACTACACAGGAATGGTGCGAACTGATTGGTTTGCTTTCAGGAGATTAAAACATTATCCCAAGGGAATAATACTTGAAACAAACAGACTGACACTCACGATTTGTCACAGTCACTTGGAGCAGACAGCGTCATCATTATTAGGCTTTAAGATGGATAAATAAACCATACAATTCTAGTTTTAGTCTGTTTTTCTTACTTCCATATAGTATATACTAAAACACTGAACATGGTTGAACTACTTACAGAGTGTGATTTTATTTGTTTCAGTATAGTGTATACTAAACTCTAAATGAGCGTGCTAAACAGACGCCATTATTTAGCCAGCACATAGTTCTGATTGGTGCATGCAGTGCTCACCTGACTTGCCTATGTCATGGTTAAAATAGGTGAAAATAAACTACAAAAACTCATTTTTCCACATAGTATACATCAAACCTGTTAAAGATAGTTAAGGAGACAATAAAACTATGCACCTTAGGAGCTCATGCGTCTGTTAAGAATGTAAGGGACAAAAATCTCTATTTACTGTATTTTATTGCTTACATTGCCATGGTGTATATACTACAATAATTTTTTAATTAGAATATTTGGTAATTATACAGACATGAAATGCAGTTGCAATTGCATGTTTAAATCTTCATGAATTCATTCATTCATTCCTTAATTTGCTGAACTGCTTAATCCTTCTAAGCTCTCATAGTGGCTAGAGCCAATTTCAACTGAGTCGAAACATCCAATTAGCCTAATGTGCACCAATATACTCAGGGTTCTGTGACTAAACACCTTCATTATATACAAAAAAATAGCTGCTTTTTTTAGAAGAAGGTTTCACTTCCTATTCAAAGCTGCACTAGTGAATATTGTATTATTTTTGAAGATGAATAAAACAAATCAAAGTCTTTATATTCAGCTGCAGAATTATTGGCACCACGGTAAATATGAGTAAAACATTCATCATCGTTCATTTTCTGAACCGCTTAATCCTAATTAGAGTCGCGGGGTGGCTGGCGCCCATCGCAGCCGACTCTGGGCCAGGGCAGAGTGCACCCTGGGCAGCTTGCCAGGCCAGAAACACGCTGACAGCAACTCAGTGGCCAACTCTTTACGAAAAAGATAGTTAGCTGCACTGGGGGGACAGCAGTGACAACCTGGTGATAGTGGGGCCTGAACCCCCGACCTTCGGATCAGTAAGCCAGCACCCTACCACCAGGCTATCACTGCCCCATGAGTAAAACATGTCAGGAAATGGTTTTTTTTGGGGTTAATAAAGTTATATAAGTTGATATGCTGTATTAATAGGGAGGGGAATTGGCAGAAAGCTTGGGCCCCTAGAAATAAATAAATAAGTCCATTTATACTTATTGTATTTGTGTTGTTCTCGACTGACAGACAAGACAGTCGTCAGTGGCAAAATCTGTGATTGTGGACTCTGCTCTGTTACAAAATGTATCCTTTAAACTTGTTTACACTGTATTCCATCTCCACTATTGTTTATACATGTATAATGGATGGAAACAACATGCACTACCAAATGAAGAAGATGAGCAGTAAAATCCATAAAGAGGACTACAATATCATTAAGGTTCAAGACTAAAAAGATTTGCTAGGTTGGATGGCAAGTAAATATCATGAAAATCTGAAATCGATCTTTATAATAGGCACACTGTTATAGCCATATATTTCAATGAAGGAAAGGCAAATCTTTCGAGAGGAAGGAAAATGTATTAAGGCTGAAGAAAATGTGATGAGAGGATGTATTTCAATCTGTCAAAAGCCAGGTGGTGTTACTGTGGAAGGGTGCATTTCCATTTATTTATTTATTTGTTTGTTTATCTATTTATCATTTCATCACTCACTCAGTTGATGAACTGTGTAATCCTATTAGTGTTGTGGGGAGGCTGGAACCTATCTCAGCCGACACTGGGCAAAGGTGGGGTACACGCTGAACAGCTCGCCAGACCATTGCAGGGCCAACACACACAAAGCCATCCACACTCACACCTAGGGACAATTTTGAACAGTCAATTAGCCTAATGTGCATTACTGTGGACTGTGGAAGGAAACCGGAGTACCCGGAGGAAATCCACACATGCATGAGGAGAACATACACACTCTACACTAAAATGCCTGAGTCCGGGACTAGAACCCAAGACCTTCTTGCTAACCACTACACCACCATGCTGCCCCATCTATCTATCTATCTATCTATCTATCTATCTATCTATTTATAAATAACATTGGAAGTCAACAGGGTGGTATAGAGAGCTTCAAAGATGAGTAAAAAGGTGTTTGGTTAATTTCATTGAAGTTTTTGAGTTTATTGGTTTTATTTATATTCATGGAATTCAGTCTGTTCATGTTGTTCATGTTCTGTCAAGCTTCTATTTTTGGTGTTTGCACCATGAACATTCATTTACCTGCAAGTCTGTTTGCTTACTCAAGTTAGATTGAATGTTTTTCATTCTGTGGAAGTCTGAGTGGTGCTGTATGAGCCTCAGGGGATTGTTTCTTTTTGGCTTTCAGTTTCATAATTATTAATAGTAATAATAATAATAATAATAATTATATATATATATATATATATATATATATATAAATTGCTGCCTGTCGTCATGCAAGTTAGCGATAGAAAACAGTTAATCACCATCAAATCAGTGACACAGTGAACGTCTCTTTTTTCCTGTGGTGGGCATGTGGACACCGGATGGACATGGGACAACAACCTAAGTCATATTCCATGACCACGGTGCTCCACTCTGGAGCTCTGGTAGGGTCTGTGATAATATGGAGCTGTATCTATTTAAACATTGCTACTCAAACATTAGCAGACTTGCATCTGGCAGCCACTGCTAAGCTACAGATAATTTGGAATTGAATGATTCATAAATTATAGAGACAAATCCAAAATGATGAATTGGCCACAGAGTTAAGCTGGACAAGCTTTTCTCTGTTTGCTGAAACACTCATTTAAAATTTTTCAAGGTGGCGTCATTTGACAGGTACGAAGCATTGTTTGGTTTACTGGCTTCCCTAGATGTTGCACAGCCTTGAGGCAGTATGCATGCTGCCCCACTTCACTTCCATAGATTTATTATTGGACTTAGTGGTCAAAATTAGTAGCTGCAGCAAGTGCTGGTGGCAGTCAGAGAAGGGCAACTTGCCCATGCGTGTTTTCTAGTTTTCATTCACTAGTAAATAGCATAATGTGTTGTATCTTTCATTATTAGGTCTTTTGGGACGAATACAAAGCTTTCCTGGTGAAACCACCCCAGCTCACAGACTTAGTATCTCTTATTCACCTGTTTTACATTTCATTTTGGTCCAAGATCAAGTGTTAAGAAACCAAAAAAGACATACGATTTTAAGAAGAAAAAAAAAAGGTGAGGTTTACTACTATCAACTGCCTGGTGCAGGGGTTTTTGACATTCACGTACAGGAGTAAGCAAATGGTTTAGAAAGAAAGTGTGGCTGATTATGTTTTATTTCCAAGAGTTATCAGTTATTTTATCTTTATTTAATATACCTGGTAAGTGAATGGGCCCCTTTAAGTTATTATTTTACATAAGTTTCTCCCAGCCCTAACCCTTTTTTAATCAGTCACTTTAATAGTCATCCTAAAATTTACTTGTAGTACACAAGAAATGCAGATTAATTTCGACATGCAGGACTATATTTTATTGATCTAAGCACACAACACTTCAACAGTTTTACTAAGTTGGTATTTGGAAAAATGGTCACAGTGTGGTGATTGCATTTCGGGTACTTGGTTACTGCCTATGTTTTCTCGTGTGGTGTCTCTTTTGTGTTTTTGTTTTCGCAGAGATGGGGCGTTTTCCGGCAGCCTGGG
>JAOUQZ010044818.1:0-11058 GCA_028564935.1 Neosilurus hyrtlii | reverse complement strand
GTAGTACTGTTATTTTTTCCCACATACAATATATATATATATATATATATATATATATATATATATATATATATAAATATATATAAATCTTACTATAACTGAGTAAGGACTTTAGCAGTAAGCAGTAAGTAATGAGTTTTGAATATTTACTGCAGAACTACTAGTTAGCTTTTAGTCTTATATAATATATAAGACTAAAATAATAATATAATACCAGCGCATGATATAACTAGGAGCACAGGGTCGGAGTACTGTTTTTTCTTTAGCCAGTCAGGATCTACAGAGAAAGATAAGCAACAATAATCTATAAAAGTACAAGGATGTAATATTAGTAACAAATATTCTTCAATTACATACTTCGATATTTACATTTAATTTTCTGATATAAAAATATTAATAATATTAATCCATTTTAATATTATATGGCAGCACAGTTAAGAACACTATTTTTTTACTTCACAGAAAGAGGAACTATAACTAAATGTGCCCCTTATTTCATACCTGTACTCAGCGAATGCCAAAAATCTATTAATTTTTTTTAAAGCAAAACAAAACCCTATTGTGAAAATGGGTTTAAAATGGGGAATGATAGTGGTGTGATATTAGATTAAAAAAAATTTGAGATATACAGTACAGACCAAAAGTTTGGACACACCTTCTCATTCAATGAGTTTGGTAATGGTGTGAAGGGTGGTTCCAGAGCCCAAGCTATGTGTAGAGGTGAGCCCTAGAACTATATCTAGTTAGTATCCCTAAATCTCACGCACCAGCTCAGGGTCCTTCTCCACCAGAGAGGTGACACTCCATGTCCCAAAAACCAGAGTCAGTAGCCGAGGATCGGTCCTGCAGAACCCACGCTTTTGGCTGCCACCTGGCTCACATTGCACCCGACCCCTATTGCCCCTCCCACAGGTGGTGGGTCCATGGAAGGGTGGACTCATGTCTCCTCTTCGGGCTGGGCCCGGCCAAGCTCCATGGGCAGAAGCTTGATTACCAGGCACTCACCTTCGACCCCCTCTCCCAGGCCTGGCTCCAGGGGGGACCCTGGTAACCCGCACCCGGGCAAGGTAAACTGTGTCCTTGAAATAATATTGCTCATAGAGGTCTTCTGAACCATGCTTAGTCTGGACCTTCACCTAGGACCTAGGACGTATTTTCCTTGGGTGACCCTACCAGGGGCATAATGCCCCTAACAACATAACCCCAAGGATCATTGGGACACACAAAACCCTCCCCCACGATAAGGTGGTGATTCAAGGAGAGAACCAGGTAACTAGATTTACAAATTATCATTCATTCATTAATTCATTTTCTGAAACGCTAAATCCTAATTAGAGTCATGGGGAGGCTGTGCCCATCTCAGCCGACTCTAAGCGAGGGCAGAGTATACCCTGGACAGCTTGCCAGGGTATTGCAGGGCAGAAACACACCGACAGCAATGCAGCCTTCACTTTTCGAAAGTTAGTATTGATTATTTTACATACCTCTCACCACAGACATTGAGACACATAGCCGGCCATTGATAACCGCTCGGTGACAATGGAGCTTGAACTCCCGACCTTCGGATCAGTAAGCCAGCATCTTACCACTGGGTCACCACTGCCCCCAAAATAATCATAAACAGTTGATTTACAACCTGGAATTTAAATGGATACTTGAGGTTTTATTACTTGTTTTTTTCAACATGCCAACAACCATAAATATGAAAAATATTTTTATTGCGAAGCAAACAAAGCAGAACAAAAACAAACAAAAAAATAAGTAAATATTTAGTGTACATAACTATTTCCCTACCTAAGTCATTACTTTATAGAGCCACTTTTTGCAGAAATTACAGCTACAAATCTCTTATTCACCATATGGCATTCTGTCAATTTTGAATTGTTTCCCATTCTACTTCTCTGAGTATGGTGTTCTTGTATTAATGAGTGGTGTTGGTTTTGTGAGAGATATAGTGTTGAGTAGTCTCCCACATTCCTTTTAGCAAACTCTACATGAAACTCTTAACTCTTAACTGTAAAACCCAGCTCTGGGGAGTATATGTCTTGAAGTGGTCCTATGGACAGGTATACCAATCTCTGTTGTAGAGCTTTCCAGCTTTTTGGAGGTTTTTTAGGCTCTTTGCTGCCTCTCTTATTGATGCCCTTCTTGCCCAGTGTATGAGCTTTGTTGAACAGCACTCTCTAGGCAGTTTTGTTTATTCAATCAATTAATTTGTTGTGGGATCATTTTTCTTCCATTTTGTAATAATAGAGGTCCCTGTTCTGTTTGTAGAGCTCCTTGGACAACATGGTGTCACTTGGTTGTGCCTCTTGATTAGTGGTGTTGCAAACTCTAGGGCCTTTCAGAAACGGTGTGCATATAATGAGATCATGTGACACTTTTTGCACACAGGAGGATATTATTTTACTAATTATGTGACTTTGGAAGGTAATTGCATTAGATCATATTAAAGGGCTTTGTAACAAACGGAGTGAATACATATGCATGCAGGTTTGTGTCCACTACCCCCACCTTGTTATTTTCTACACAGATAGTCGCAGGCCTCCTGAAGTAAGCTTCCCCCCTAAACTTCCTGGTAAAATTTTTAGATTATAGAGCACTTCTGTCTCTTCTCCAGAAGGTTGAGAAGGTTGTGCCCTGCCTTAATTGGTGCAAATACTAATTTTCTTACACTGAATGTATCCAAAAGAAAGTAACCTATACTTGACTCCAGGAAAAAAAAAACATTAGGCACAAAGCAAGCACCCCATAAATGGCACTGATGTTAGAATTGTAAATACGTATAACTATCTGGGGACTGTGTTCAACTCTTTAGTTGAAGAGTCTTTAGTGTTACTGTAGCCATCTTTTCCATATCTTTAATTGAAGGTTTTCAAACCTTTTATTTTATTAGTTTGTTTGGTGAGCTATTGGTGAAAGACAGGAACAGTCTCAATAATATTATTAATGCCTGCTCCAGGATCTCTAAAGTCCAGCAAAAAGATTTGTGCTCTCTCTGAGAGAAGCACATTGGCCTTGAAGCAAAAGGAGTTATCAGACAATCTAATGACATCCACCCTAATGCCCTCAGGATTTTGCTATACAGTACCCGTCAGGATGACCCTCTTACAATACAAACCTGCTTATGAGGTACTCTGTTCCTTTGATGGGTTACAATTCATGCCAGATGGGTTCCTGTTCCAGTGTGAATCTCTAGGTCTACTGCATGGTATATCGGCTTACAGGATCTATATGACAGTGGGCTGAATTCCTCCTTCAAAGGGCCATTCCTGCATGAAAGACCTCTAGAACTTTGGTTGGAAATAAATACATGGATGCTTTGGTTTGCTCTGTAAATAAACTGGTGGGATCGAAGGTGGCAGGAGGACAGTCTGTAATGTGCTGTGAAACAGATGTGAGGGCTATGGGCCCGTAGTCACTGAAACTGTTTTTGAATGTTTTTTTGGGGACAGGAATAATGATGACAGTTTTCATGCATGATGAGACAGTAGCATGTGTCAGGGATAGATTAAATAAACCGGTGAAGATACCTGACAGCTGGTCTGCACAA
The DNA here is from genome assembly GCA_028564935.1 of Neosilurus hyrtlii. Lineage (NCBI taxonomy): Eukaryota > Metazoa > Chordata > Actinopteri > Siluriformes > Plotosidae > Neosilurus > Neosilurus hyrtlii. The sequence goes on along the minus strand of JAOUQZ010044818.1, from coordinate 7,505 downwards.
GCTTTTAGTATCCTCCTTGAAATGCCATCAAGTCCAGCAACTTTCCTCAGGTTTACAGTCCTTAATACACATCCTTTTATGCCTCAAAGTTTGGTTTAGATCTTTGTCAATGTATTATTGCTGCTTGCGGTTGCTAGAGTTTGGGCTTTCTAGTTTATGATTGTTTGGATGCTTTGCCACACTCACCATGGATTATTGATTCTGAGTTTTTTGATTGACGATTTTAATATACTGTATTAATCTCACAAGGGAAATTTGACTTTGCATGGTACCCATCTAAAGAGAGTACACACATAAACAATAAGCACACAAACACTCTGAGCAATCACAATGCAGTGCCTGGAGAGCAGCTGGGGGTTAGGTGCCTTGCTCAAAGACACTTCAGCCATGAAGGTGGAGGAAGGTGGACTACATTAGGGGCTTTGATCAGAGCTAGACATCAGCCATCATCCGGGGTTTTTGGTTTGGAATGATCCTGATCCGTTTTTCTATTATGGTATTGTCTACACAGTTCTAGATGTAGAATAAAACAGTCTGTGTATGCCTCAAGGTACTGCTGCTTAAATATTTCTCAGTCAGTACTAGCAAAGCAGTCCTGTAGATGAGGTATTGCTTTTTTAGGCCAAGTTCTGATGGTCTGAGAATTTGGCTAAGATTTCATACTGAGTGGGGTGTAGGCAGGGATAAGTAGCAGAGATGGTCTGACTGTCCAACTCTAGTGTCAGGGATTAGTGGGTTTAACCATATTTCTGTTAAAAAATAAAAAGTACAGTCCCAAAGGTGGCAGTTGACCCTTTTACAGATGACCCTCTTACAATACGAACCTGTGTATGATCTACCCTCATAGTCTCACTATGATGGGTTTAACCGTAGCCTTTTTAAATAAGTGACAATTTAATTTCGTGTCTTTTTAGATTTAAGTATGCTCTTATTTATCAATTCAACAGTGTGGAAGTCTTCCTTACTTGCCTGACCCTTGTGTAAGTCAAAATGCACAGGGTCACACAAGGTGTCGTCCTCAACTGTTGCCTCTGGCAGACCCCATTATGTCTGCTAGTTTCTGTGTGATATTATTGTTTTTGTATGTTTTTGGGTAGATTGCAAAACTGAATAAATAAGGTTGTCTGAAACTGAATAAATTTGAATAAACTGCCTTTGAAATCACTTGGTCAGTGAGTCTCACATGCAGAGAAAGCCTCTGAGGTATCTTAGAACAAGGCTAGGATATTTCTGATTAAACAGGTATTTTATCAATGTTTGGAGAAAAGACTATATTCTGGATGAACTCTTTGTGATGGGTGGAGGTAAGGATAATGTAGACATGAGTTATTTCTTTCAAGACAGCTTGCTACCTTGTAATTGCTGCATACAATGATGTAGCAGATCCAGCAGTGCAGGTGGTGGTGCCTCATAAATATTACAATATCACATGAATGTGAAATTGTGGGTTAAGGAAAGCTATTACTATCTGTTACAACACTTTTATTAGCAGCAATTAAAAAGGGATGTGGTGAAGTTTAAGTTGTGTCATGGCTCCTACAGTCAATTCCATCTGTTGGTACATCTTTTGAACACCTGAGAAGCCCCACTGAAATCAGGCAGTACATATATCTGTTAACAATCATATACTACGCAACTTGCTATTCAAATGCCAATACTTTAGGAAACATTACGACGAAGTTGATCATAAAAGCACTTTTACAGTTTGACCAAAGTATAATATCCAATATCCAAAGTGATTCAGAGGGACAGAGGTTCAAACTTTACTTCTCAAAACTTGAGGTACTTGCGCAGCTGCATATCAAACACAATTTGAGTAGTGCTTACCATGCATCAAGCCCGGGGGCTGTTGAACATTTTCATGCCATGACTAAATCATTACTCTGCATTCATTGCATACGAGATAGGCCAAGATTGGGAAGAGGCACTGCCCTTGCTGGTGGCACAAGAGGTCATTCAGCACAGGGTTTAGATTAAACAAGTTAGTGTTTGTCAATAAAGTATGTATGTGTTTGTCTGTGCTGAAAGGTGACTTGGATCATTTCAACCCAACTGGGAACTTGACAGATTATACACAGTTTACATATACATATATATATATATATGGGGGGGGGGTTGCTAATCTTTTTTAGATTCTGTTTTAACTGTTTAGATTTTAGTTTCCTTCTTACCTGACATTATATTCAATGTTAATTTATTCATAGGTGTATATAAATGTAACCCTATCTAAGGTCACAACACAGCTATCAGTTCTACGGCATGCTGATGAAGATGATAATACAGAAGTGTATACTCCAGTATGTGCTTTAATTTTAGGTATTACTAATGCTTAGCTCTCATTCACAGTTTAGGATTCACTCACGAAGAACTGAGCTTTGCCTCTCAATCAGATTCTATCTCCAGAAGGCTCAGAGAAAAGTAATAAAAAAGGCAGCTTCTCAGTGATTAATACACCTTTCTCCAAGTTTCTGTGTAACTGACATCCATACTCAATCAGGGCCTAAGTCTATTAAAAGTCATTGATTGAGAGCCCTGGGTAAGAATCTAATATCAGGACAAGTTTGTGCACCAAGCAGAATGCATTACAGTAAATGACCGAGGCTGCAGATAAAAGAGTGATGAAGTGGTTTGATATTTGACCATTACAAAGTTTGCATGATCCTTAGTTATGCAAAACTTAGGATATTATAGGAAGTAATACAAAAATAGTGCTTAATTGTCTTGGTGGATTCAGGGAAACAACATAAAAATCTTGACAATCACTCATTACTTACTCATTTGCTGAACTGCTTAATCCTACAGTTAGGGTCACAAGGAGGCTGGATCTCAGCTGACACTGGGCAAAAAGGGGGGGAGGGGGGTTTAACCCCTGAACAGCTCGCCAGACCATCCCAGGGCGACACACACAGAACCATTCACATATTTCCACACCTAGAAGCAATTTGGAAAAAACAAATATCCTGATGTGCATGTCTTTGTACTGTGGGAGGAAACCAGAGTACCCTGAGAAAACCCCCACAAGCACAGGGAGAACTTGCGAACTTCAAATGCATGAGCCCAGGACTAAAGCAAAGGACCTTTGTGCAGTGAGGCAGACAGGCTAACCACTACACCACCGTGCCGCCCATTTGCAGTTATTACAGCTTTGTAGAGCTTTGGCATTCTAGCTGTCAATTCATAGGGGTAAGATGAAGAGATTTCACCCCGTGCTTCCTGAAGCACCTTCCACAAGTTGCACTGACTTGATGGGCACTTCTACCATAACATAAGGTCAAGCTGCTCCCACAACAACTCAACAGGGATGAGATCCAGTGATTGCGCTGGCTATTCCATTACTGAAAGAATACCAGCTTTGTCCTGTTGTAGGAGAAATACGAGTCTGTTCACATGATGGCTACAGGGTATGGCACATTGTTGCATAATGCAGTGATAACTTTTCTTGTTCAAGATCCCTTTTACCCTCAAGCACCCTCAAACCATCACATTTTCCCCATCATGTTTGACTGATGGCATCAAGCAAATCTTCCTCTGTCCAATGTTTATGTTCTGTTGCCTATCTTAATCGTTTGTTTTTATTGATCCGTCTGAAAGACCAACTTCTTCTTGGCAACTCTGCTCAGAAGACCGGTATCCAGGAGTTGCGCTTTCACTGTTAATAGAGGTGTTTTGCTGGTACTATTTATTAAAGCTGCCAACTGCGGATCTGTCAGGCGTCTTTTTCCTCAAACTAGAGATTCTAATGTACTTGTCTTCTTGCTCAGTTGTTTACTGGGGCCTCAGACTTTTCTTTCTATCCTGGTTGGAACCAGTTTGCGGTGTTCTTTGAAGGGATCAGTACACACTGTTGTATGAGTTTTTTGTATGCAATAGCCTTCATTTTTCAGAACAAATAGAGACTGATGAATTTCAGATGAAAGTTCTTTTTTTCTGGCCATTTTGAGCCCATAATTAAACCAAAAAATGCCAATTCTCTTAATATTCAACTAACCAAAAGAAATCAGAAAGAAAAAAAAAGAAAAAATGTAATATTTATTTTTAAACAAGGAAATTTAAAAGACTCCAAACTTGAGCAGTAGGGTAGGTCAGTGCATTTAAATGCACACATGAATAAACATGAATGATATACACATGAACACACATGAATAACATGAATAAAATAATAAATTTTATTATATTCAGTAACCTAGCCTTACAAGTAGACTATTTCACAAGTAAAATACATTTTTCATGAAAAAAAGGTTAACTGTCTTAATTGTACATAATTTTTAAATAACTATCATGTTAGGGATGTATAACACAATTAGTGTATTAAGGATTGTTTGTAATACAACATATTGTATGTGATTTATATGTGGTTGCACACTGTTAAAATTAAAATGTGGGATCAATTAAAAAAAACAGACAAAGTCAAAGTCAAATATTTCAAATTTTCGATGACTTATTTTTTTAAATGTTCTAATTTTTTTAACAATCTACACTATATGCTTAGATGGCTCTTTACTAACAATTTTCTGAATTATTGTGCATATGCACAAAACTCGAAAAGGACAGGAGCTGGGGCTTGACTTGAGCATCTGATTGAGTTCTGATTGATAAATGCTGAACTTGCATGAAAATGATAAATGATGACCAGTGTGTTTTTCTGGTTCTTCTATTGCTGCTAAACTGATGGGATGGCACGGTGGCGACGTGGTTGGTGTCTGCTTCACAGCAAGAAGGTCCACAGTTTGATTCCCGGGCTTGGGTCCTTCTGTGTCGATTTTACATGTTCTCTCCATGCTTGTGTGGGTTTCCTCTGGGTACTCTGGTTTCATCATACAATCCAAAAACATGCACATTAGGATAACTGGCTGTTCCAAATTGCCCCTAGATGTGGATGTGAGTGTGAATGGTTGTAAATGTGTTTATACTGCAATGGTCTGTTGAGCTGGTCAGGGTGTACCCTGCCTTCACCCAGTGTTGGCTGATATAGGCTCCCTCCCCGTGACACTAATAGGATTAAGCGGTGCAGCAAATTGAAGGTAATTTATGAATATAAAAACCACTTGTGATTTTCTCAGTAAAATGAACTGAAAGCAACTTAGTCAATGAATTAAGGCAGCATTTTTGCAATATATTTTAAAATATTTTTTTAATTATCTCTGACAAGCTATTACTGGGGAAATTTTGAATGAGAGACTTGAACAAGGCTACTCTTTTTGTTGTATATTATCAAGCATCCAGGAATGAAGAAACTTCATTGTAATTCAGTCTATAGATTTGTTGTGTGCACCACAGAAATGAATGCATTTATCCTTGTCTGAGATTGTCACTACATAGTCCTTGAACTAAAAAAAGAAATAAAAAAGAAAAAACCCTCAAATCAAGTGTGTCCTTTAGGTTGGGGGGGGGGGGGGCATTCTTGAGAAATTATGTTCCGAAATGTAATAATATACATATTTGGAATATTTCGCTTTTGGCATCACTGCTTATAACATACTACTGCCTGATTATTCTGATTATGAAGATCTCCATAGAAGAATGAGACATTTTACATGTAAACGTATTAGAGCTGGTGTACTGTGCAACTGCATAAGTTAATTTTAAACAGTTACATCATGCATATCAATTCTCACCTTTTTCAGCTTTTTCATGTTACCAGCCTCTTTTTTTAAAGATAATATGCAAAAAATGTCATTTTACAAAGAATGCTGACCAAGATTATTAAAAAAGAATTTTAAAAATTATTTAAAAAATGTTACTCTATACAGAAGCCCAAAGTAGATGTGCATTCATACATTTTTTCTCCTCCATTTTCTCGAGATAACAGAATAATTATATTGTTTACTCAAGATAACGAGTTTTTACGTCGATACTCAAGATAAATGATTATTTATGTCGAGATCCTTTTCTCAAGTTCTCGAGATAATAAAACTTTGTTTTCCTGTAATAATGATATAACTAATATGAAATCTAGAGTAAACAAACCAGACTGTACATTTGAAGGAAAATAAAAATAGTGGCAGTATCATGTCAGAGGAGTACAACTGAGCAATTGAGGGTTAAGGGCCTTGCTCAAGGGCACAACAGTGACAGCATAGCATACTGGGAATTGATTACCTGACTTTCAAATCAGTAAGGGAGAGCCTTAAGCACGGACCCAACACTACCCTATGTATAGCACACCCTGCCACATTTCGCTTTAATCAAGTCCTACCACATGACTGATATAACTTTATACCTTGCTTTAAATAACTCAAGATCACAAAAAAAACAACCTTTGTTATCCTGAGAAATGACATAATTAACCAGTAATTTCAAGTAAATAAAGGGAAAAAATGTGTGAATGCATGTCCACTTAGGGCTTCTGTAACTGTAAAATATTATGTAGCAAGGTTGTATGTTGTAGGTTGTTGTATGTTGTAGCAAGGTTTTTTTGTTTTGTTTTTTGTTCATGGTTCTGGAGTATCAAAAAAAGTGTGGCTTTGTAAGGAAACACTCCACTGAATCCTACACAAACAAAATTTAGTGTAAAATCACTTTTTGTCCTGTATGCGTAAACATGGCGTGAAGGATGAAACAGATTACAGTAATCTGCTGTTGAGCCAGAGGATTTTTCTGTGGTTTGTGAAAAAGTAACGTCCAGGATCATGTCCTTCTGCAATATTTTCTGCATGAGGATCATACAATACTGTGTGTTGAAGCTGTGATTTAAATGGACTTTAATGGCATTGCTGCAGAGCACTCTATTACAGCTGCCCACTCACAATGTACAGTAACCACCCACGCTACTATGGCTCACAGTCTCTCTCTCTGTGTTCTACTTCTCTTTACTCAAATACACACTATGGTCCTCATAGGTCTTGTTCTTAGTTGTTTCCTGTAGAGCAGTGCCTCTGTTGAGACCCCAGTATACATGACCTTCATTTTGCTTCAAGAATCCCAAACGGTTCAGAGGCTTCCCCCCCCCCCCCCCCCCATTTTCCCTTAAAGCCAGCCAACTGAGCCCTTTTCACTTGCCATGACCACCAGCTTCTCTTTGTGCACTCACAACAGTTATTATATAAACTATAACAAAAACCAAGGTGTAAACAGACTGTAAATAAAAGTGAAAACACAACTGCATTGCTAGCCCATCTCAGTCAACTCCAGGGTTGAATGGGTGTGCACCCTGACCATCACCAGGCCAACAGAGACATAGAATCATTCACACTCACGCCTGGGGCAATCGAGAATATTGAATTAGCCTAATGTAAATGCCTTTTAACTGTTGGATGAAATCGGAGCACCCGAAGGAAACCCATGCAAGTATGCAGAGAATATGCCAACTACACACAGAAAAACCCTTGCTAGGCACGGGGGTAAAACCCAGGACCTTCTTGCTGTAAGGCCTAAGTGCTAACCACTACACTAACCACTACACTTACCTGATGGTGTGGATATGAGATTTGGATTAAAATATGTTTTTTTTGTGTGTGTGGGTGTGTGTGTGTGTGTGTGTGTGTGTGTGTGTGTGTGTGTGTGTG
>JAOUQZ010044817.1:0-11063 GCA_028564935.1 Neosilurus hyrtlii | reverse complement strand
CATCCCCCCGGAAGAGCTGGAGGAAGTGGCTGAGGAAAGGGACGTCTGGGAGTCACTGGTTAGGCTGCTGCCCCCGCGACCCGACCCCGGAACAAGCGGAAGAAGATGAAGATGAATGTTTGTATTTTTATGGTCTCACCCAAATAAGGATGGGTTTCCCTTTTGAGCCTGGTTCGTCTTGAGTTTTCTCCCTCGTGTCAGTTTCTTCCTACTGTTCAAAGACATCCACATAAGGTAAATTGGCTGTTCCAGTTTATTCCTAGTTGTGAATAGTTGTGAATAATTGTGACTAGTTGTGTGGACTGGTGAGCTTTTCAAGGTGTACCCTGCCTTCACCCAGAGGTGGCTGAGATGGGCTGCAACCTCCCCATGACCTTAATAGGATTAAGTGGTTCAGCAAATAAATAAATGAAAAAATAAATAAATGAATGAGTGAATCTACAGTACAGATGTATAATATATTTAAATATAAAAGTTAATGTGATACACACAGGATCTGTCAGGGCCTTGCATAAGTATTATCTCCATTTATCTAATACTTCTGATGCAACTGTGTTTTGCTAAGATGCCACAGTTTAGGTACATAGGATTTGGTAGAGCAACAAATTACATACATATGCAAATCTTGTAATATGTCTTGTTTGGCTATACACATCTAAATGCTGTTATTTTTGGTCTGATCTTTTTCGTAAAATACCCCAAGTTCTATTACGCTGGATGACGGTCAATTTTTGTAAATAGCTGTTTTTAATTCTTGCCCCAGATTCCCAATCTGGTTGAAGTATGAGTCATTTGGAAGGTGACCAGAAAAACTTCTTGCTATGACTAAAAAACATTTCATTATTATCCTAAGAGCATGAAATTATTTAAAGAAAACATCTGTGGGGGTTTTTTTTTATCATAAACACGTTAAATAAAGTGAACGCACAAGCTTTCAGAACTGATGAATACGGGTGTAAGTGAAACCTTTTTTAGAGATTATAACACACATGAAAAACCATGGCTGAGGTTATGAAACGCCAGCAAAACTGAAGTGAAACCAGAACAAATAAAGCAACCTAGAAAGTACCTAATGTTTATATTAATCCTCACTGAACAAGCCAATCACCAGGGAGGAATATTATTACATTATTAGTGGAGGGGGAAAAACGTTGCCCTCGGTGGGCATCAGCTCATCCTGTGAAGAAGGTTAAGCAGGGCGTTTCTCTGTTCCTCCTGTCCTTATTCCTGGAGATCACCAGCTGGTCTCTGATGACATGGAGTCTCTTGAAGGACCCATTTCTTTCTCTACAGGCCAGCTTGAGGGCGGCTACAGCACACTCCATGACCCATAATCTCTTATCTAGGCATCTTTGTCCCTGCATCTTTCTATTTTTTCCCCCTGTTTTTTCTTCCCTAATGCTTAGTAGTATTCAGTTTACATTTACATTTATGGTGTTTGGTAGACGACCTTATCCAAAGCGACTTAAATTTATCATTTTTATACAACTGAACAATTGCGGGTTAAGGGCCTTGCTCAAGGGCCCAGCACTGGCAAATCGGTGGTACTGGGACTTGAACCCTCAACCTTCTCATTAGTAAACCAGAACCTTATCCATTGAACTACCACTGCCTAGTTCCCACGCATCCAGTCCTGCCTCCCTATTACATATGACCTCGACCAAACACATGCCTGTACACATGGCGCGTAAGCATGCACATGCCTCCTCGGTGACATGCAATACTGCCACCTGCCTCTTGACGCTATCCAAAAGCTACCTGTCTCTTTTGTTCAAACACCCACGGACTGGCTGTGATCGCTTTGATTGACAGGGGAGCATATGCCATTCCTCCCTCCCGTAAGAGCTCGGCCAATTATCTCCCATGGACTCCCAATCATGGATGGCAGTGGCAACAACCCGAATTCAAACTTGTGATGCACCTCCCCGGAGCTCCCTGGCTTTTCTTTCATTTGAGGCGGCTGGCCAGCTAGGGCTGTTCTGATAGACATTGGTACACTGTGCCTTACCTGCAGTAGGAAAACGGCAGAGAGCATTGGAGGACTGCTGCAGAATGTGATCAGAATTGTGTCATGATTTTATTCTAACAATAATCTTTTTTTTGATGAGATGTTTTCTTTCTAAAATAATGCTTTTCTTGTTCTTCTGTGGCAGCAGTCTTCCAGGTGTTGATCAGGTGTTTAACTGTAAATAAATATTCTGAAATCTGACGGCAGCAGGATGATGTTAAAATGCCCAGTAAAACTTTAAAAGAGGAAATGTGTACTTACCCATTTTTAAAAAGAAAAAAAAATTAATTTCCCTTAACAAAGCAGCGATGACCTTGATGCACACCAGACTTCTGTGTTCTTCACTTTAAATAAAACGGGGCTTTAGAATGAAATATAAAGTTCTCAGTAAGGTTAAAGGAGGACACACAGAAACAGTCTTTCACAGAACATTCAGATCTTCTACGGTACTTATAAATCTGTTCCTTCATGCAGTGATCGATAAGCCAATCATGTTGCAGCAGTGTAATGCATAAAAACACTAATATATAAATCAAAAGCTTTAGTTAACCTTTAAATTAAAGGTCAGGAGAGAAAAAGGTCTCTTACTAAACACAAACTGTTGATCATTCAAAATCTATGGAATTTACACAGAATAGTGGGTTTATTATTATTATTATTAATAATAATAATAATAATAATAATAATAATAATAATAATAATAATAATAATAATTATGTGAGGCCTCCAATGGGGGAATCGCACCAACCGCTAAATAGTCACTATAAACAACTGTCGGCCATTTTGCTAACCTTGAACTTATTTATTTATTTATTTTATACTGTATTAATTCCACAAAGGAAATTTTGACTTTTGCATTTAAGCCATCTAAAGTGAGCACACACACACACACACACACACTCGGAGCAGTGGGCTACCACACATTGGGGCGCCCGGAGGGCGGTTTGGGGTTAGGTGCCTTGCTCAAGGGCACTTCAGCCATGAAGTAGCCAAAAGTTGCAGCTCACTCCCCCACCGCAACACACTTTTCCTGCTGATTCGGGAATAAAATCTTTCGGTCCCAAAGCCGCCTAATTAGGATAACCCACACTGACCTGTTCGTAAACTTGTCTCAGACTCTGGTCTCAAGTTGCTACATTGAAAATTTGACAGTGACAGGTCAAGCAGTTCTTGAGATATAGAGATAAAATAATAGAAAATCACAAAATTGCAGAAGTGAAAACAATACAAGCCACGCTACCGCATACAGCAAACCACATCTGGTAATAAAAATCCAGCGAACAGGGACAGTTATAATGAAATGTCTCCCCCTAGTGGCGTCCCATGTTATCGCCTCACATTAAAAGAGGGATTCTCTCTAAATTTGTTTATATCCCCAGATAGAACAATTACGTAGGCAACACGTAGGCCCTACGTCAGCAGCCTACATAAGGATATGTAGGCCCTACATATGGTGCCTACGTCAGCCCTAAGTAATTTTGCTCATAAGCCCTACGTAAGGCCGATTATGTAGGGCCAATGTCGGCAGGCGCTTTCCACCCTGTGGACACCCTTAATTACCCTTGTTAATCCTCTCTTAAAATTTAGCCACTCGATCTGCTTCAAATTTAGGGAAAACTGGGGCTATCATTTACTCTTTCATAACTTCGATTGCAGCGTACAAGGACAGTCATAACTTGTTTGGGACAAATACTGCAACTGCACTTGATTCAACCGTTAGACCTAAACGTACTTTAAAACATAATATTTCCACTGTAGCCAAAATCCAGACAATGGAACAGGGAAAAAACTGCTGTACATAAAAAACAAATTTGCTCCTTGAGATAAAGCCTTAATTTTTTTTTGTCCACAGAATAAAGCAGCATGTCATGTTTAATATAATATAATAAACTATTTATTTCTTATACACCCAAAGTAAACAATGTATATTATACATGCAATTCAATTAAATACCTGAATCTCTCAAGTAAACAATGTACAATTTATATTATAAAACTTTAAATCACTTAAAAACTTTAACTTTACTTTATCACAGTGCTAATTACCCATTTTTGCACAACCGCTAAAATTTGAAGGGTGCTAAATTAAGTCGATATTCTACAATTGTTTATCAATCCATCTGCTGCTCTTGCTGCCTTTCCCTCCTCCCACCATTTTTCTTTGGTCTTTGGCAAAACGCAGCCATTCACGCATGTGTTTTTTAACCTCTGTTGCTGTGGCTGCCGGGTTTTTCATCATTGCTCCTGCAATCACACAAAAACTATGCAATTACTATTATTACGTAACATTCAACACAGAACGTTAAGTTTGCCACACATGTTACTCACACTGTTAAGGTCAACCATTCATTTAAAATCACTTAAGAATTTCATAGAAATAGGGCTTTTTTGTGCTTGTATGTAATATGAATGAGTGCAAAATAATCTGGCACTTACTGTTGATACTGCTATCACGGGGTTCTCTGATAATCCAATAATTCTTATAGATCTGTCTAAATATTGGTTTACTTCTCTTTCCTGCTTGACTGCAGACAGTGAGACACTCAGAACTCCTCACCCATATCCGGTAGAACATAGACTCAGACATTATGTACGCCATACTTAGGAACTATTTTTTTGATCATGTGACTACATGGTCAAAATAGTGTCGCTGACGCAAGAATACACATGTTGCTTTTGCGATGAAAGTAAAAAAAAAAAGAGGTATATACACCATATTTTAATAGCACTTTTACTAATGTATTTGGGATGCAAAATTAAGTTATATAATTAATTATAAACACATTTCAGATGGATCTGCTTTTGCTCTCTTTCGTTTGATGCACTGTGATGACTGTAGTGCAGTAACCGCACCACACTACAGCATGAGCTGTTGTCTACATATGACAGAATGGCGGCCGTGATGTCTGAGTCTCACGTAAATAGGCGAGGTGGTCCAAATGACAGTGAGACTGAGAGCAAGCCTTGGTGAGAGTGCTTGACCTGCATGCACTTGTTTAGTCAAACGGACTCCAGCATATCATGAATATTTATAGCCAACGAAGGCCTGACGTACTGTCTTATCTGGGTTGCTGTGACCTTCCACCTTCACCGTGACCTTCCAAAAACAAATAATTTCCAGGACTCAGGTTGGGCATCACATGAAGCACAGCTGGCTGAAATCCGCCTTGTTGTTTTGTCAGGAAATTGTTCATAAACAGATAATTACGATGTATTATACACCTCAGGTGGAGGTAATTATGTAATGGCAAAACTATGAATAATAGTTATGAATTAATAAACAGAAAAAAACAATTGTTATTAATGTTTTAGAATTTCAGTGCTGGTATGTGAATCAGCCAGGATGTATAAGCTGGGTGTGATGTTTTCTGTCAGTGATCCTACAACTGTAGCCAGGTGCAGGCCTCGACACACACGAAGGCATGAAACTGACAGACTCAAACACAGGAAACGCCCCACATGAATTTTACGTATTTAAAAACAAAAAAGACGAACTGAGACTTATGGATATAAAGCATGGTGGGACGTTAGAAAGAATATTTGTTCTTAAAAGTGTAAAACTTCTAGCCTGTCAACAGATAAAGAATGATCATACACAAGGAAATGTTGAGTCTAGGCTAATAAAATAGTTGTTTAGGATCATATTATATTATATCAGAGGATTAAGTTCATAAAGTGTCAGATAAATGTATTGGCTGCTGATGCACAGAGTCAGAACCTAATAAAGAGTGCAATTTTTTTACTTCTTTAAACAAATAAAGAAATTAAAGAAATATAGATTGCACTTTGCACCTCCATAAAAACGTTATTAATGTATTGAAGGTTTATATCGTACTTTCTCCTTGTTTTTAATATTCTGTTATTACTCAACCCGACTCTCTTAACACATACAGTACAGCACAGTGACATCTAGTGAAGATACTGAGTACAGGCTTGTCATAGGGTTTCAGACATGTTTATATCTCAGGCTATAAAATCAGAATCAGTGTTACAGAAACTGCTATATTTACAGTTATGAATTGCAATATATTATTTCATGCGTTTTTGCAGTAAACAAGCACAACAACAACATTACAGTTTTATTAACACACTCATTGTAATATATTACCCTTTCTATACTCAGCAAAAATATAAACGCAACACTTTTGTTTTTGCTCCCATTTCATGAGATCATGAGCTGAACTCAAAGATCTAAAACTTTCTCTATCTACAGAAAAGACCAATTTCTCTCAAATATTCTTCACAAATCTGTCTAAATCTGTGTTAGTGAGCACTTCTCCTTTGCCGTGATAATCCATCCACCTCACAGGTGTGGAAAATATCAGGATGCTGATTAGACAGGCTCAGGCTGGCCACAATAAAAGACCACCCTAAAATGTATCACACAGTATGATGCCGCAGATGAGGGAGTGTGCATTTGGCATGCTGACTGCAGGAATGTCCACCAGAGCTGTTGGATGTGAATTGAATATCTCCAAAGGCGTTTCTGAGAATTTGACGGTACATTCAACCGGCCTCACAACATCCAGCATCTTCACCTCCAAGATTGCCTGAGACCAGCCACCCGGACAGCTGCTGCAAGAATCGCTTTGCATAACCAAAGAATTACAAAAACAAACTGTCCGAAACCGTCTCAGGGAAGCTCATCTGCATGCTCATCGTCTTCATCGGGATCTCAACCTGACTGCTGTTCGTTGTGGTAATCGACCTAAGTGGGCAAATGCTTACACTCGATGGTGTCTGACACATTGGAGAGGTGTTCTCTTCACGGAAGGAGATGTGTTACACTGTGTGAGGCAAATAGTGGTCACAACAGATACTGACTAGTTTTCTGTGTGCGTGTGCGTGAGTGCATGCGTGCGTGTGTGTGTGTGTGTGTGTGTGTGTGTGTGTGTGTGTGTGTGTGTGAGTGTGTGTGTGAGAGAGATCTGATCAGATCAGTGCAACTGATTTGATTGGATGATTTTCCACAGAGGCCATTCATTTTTGTCCACTGTAGTGGACATTAAGTTTCTGCTCCTTTCTCTCAAACTATGCATGTCATTCCACCAAATCCTGTTGTTCTGTAGAGAATACATCTGGAACTTTAAAATTATATCACATGTTTGGACATGTGGTTTTGCAAATTTACTGATACTTTCTTTTCAAAATGGCTGTCATTGGGATAAGCACATTTTATGGAAGAAAGAAAGGTAAGCATGACATTCATAATTACAAAGTGTTTTAAATGTTATTATTTGATTGGTTGTTTTGTAAGTAAACGTCTCAGCAATGTTTGCACAAATTTTATGTGTTAAGCTTATTTATTTTCATAAAAAAAATAGTTCATTTATGACTGCACACTGTAGTGGACAAACCCTTTATCACTGAACCGTTACATTTACGTTTGTTACATTTGGCCAAGCACCAAATGGTTTGGCAAGTAGCTTACACTCACAAGCCGCTGAGCCAATTTATTGTTTTGTGTCTTATATTTGTCCACAGACGTCCCCCAGAACTCCATCTATGCCAGAGATAATGTTCGACTGGGTTCAGAGAGCACCCTCATCTGTCATTCAGAACGTTTCTTCCCTCCTCCTGTCAACATCAGCTGGACCAGAAACGGTGTAGATGTGACGGATGAGTCCACACTCTCTCAGTTCTACCCAAACGATGACAACACCTACAACCAGTTCTCCCACCTGCCCTTCACTCCACAGGAAGGAGACATTTACACCTGCACAGTGCAGCACAAGGCCCTGGACACACCCGATACCAAGACATGGGGTGAGATTTAGGGTGTGAATTTATGGACTTTCATAATTAAATAATAATTAAATATACTTTTAAATAATGTGTGTTGTCTAGAGGTGGATGTTGTGGTTCCCAGTGTGGGTCCGTCTGTGCTTTGCGGAGTGGGTCTGGTTGCAGGACTGCTACTGGAACTTTCTTCCTTGTTAAAGCAAACCAGTGTAACCAGTGAAAGTAAAGCTCATATTACTGCTCTGAAAAACAGTGGGAATGTAGAACAAATGTAGTTACCTCCATCACAGAGGTTATGTTTCACCTCCAATTTCTGATTGTAAGCCAGATTACTCAAAAAGCTATGTACATGAAATTTCTACCAGAAGCGTGGTTTTGGATGAGGAAGACTCCATTAGAATTTGGGGATGATCCGGGATTTTTAAAAAGATTTTTTAACATTGTGAGAAAGGGAGACTTTCTGGAAGTGTGCTATTACGGCAGGCCCAGCAGGGGGAGCCGTGGATTTTGTTTATTGTTGTTGTTGTCGTTGTTGTTGTTGTTTCAGACTTGGTGGAAGGTTGCGCTCTCAGAAACAGCTTCTTCCCCAGAGCTGTGAATGCATTCACCCCCCCAAAGTGCCCATTTCAGCATGGCCTTTTATTGGCCCTGGTGCAAGGATTGCTTGTGTATTGGTCACTCTGCATTATGACACTCATGGGTGGAATAACTTAGTGAATGCGTAATCTTACAGGGATGTGGTATGAGAAGTGTCTAACCAGAATTCAGCAGAACAAATCAGTCAGTACTCCAATAAACACTATTTATGATCATATTTAATTACAGATTTGTTTTAACACAGTATTTTTGGTTCATGCATTTTTATTTTTGTTACTTGTGCGATCTTTGATTTAAATGAGAGATCTCTAAATTAATAAATAATGACCAAGCCTTTCCAAATATATTTTTTGTATAAAAGGAATATTACCAGTGCCTCAATTTATTCCACAATAGTGAACAACAAAGACTATATGAACTTATATCAGAACTTAAGTGTCCAAAAACATAACTATTCTGTATTTGTAAATGTGAACAATAAGTTGCTCTTAGTCGAACTCTCGAGTGAAGATTCATATACAAGGAAACATCATTCAACTTAAATAATCTTAAATAAGCACCACATTCTATGAGCACAATCATGGTCGTATCTTTTAAAATGACTCAGATCTTCAGAGAGCTTCGTCTAGACTCTAGATTCTTCTTGTAAAATCTTGTCAGTGCAGACATTGGCTTGCTTCCCCCTAAACAATGTGTTGTGCAGATCAGTCTGTACTTCCTTAAGCCGCCTGTAGTTACTGACAGAATAAAGGTATATACATTTACATTTACAGCATTTAGCAGACGCTCTTATCCAGAGCAACTTACAAAAGTGCTTTAAAGTCACTATCAGTGAATATATATATTTGGTTCACTGGGACATACACTAAGTATACCATCAGTCAAAACTCAGTGCGTAGGTGTTGTGTTTGTTTTATTTTTGTTTTGTTTGGTTGTTGTTTTTTGTTTGTTTGATTTGTGTGTGTGTGTGTGTGTGTGTGTGTGTGTGTAACATAGTGTTAATCTAAGAACTGCTGAAAAATGGTAGGTTTTCAGCCATCGTTTGAAGACACCCAGTGACTCAGCTGTCTGGACATCGAGTGATAGTCATTCATACTCCTTGGAGCCAAAATAGAGAAGAGTTTAGATGCATTTTTCCCTTGTCCCTTGGCAGATGGAGGGACCAGTCTGGCAGTGCTAGAGGATCTGAGAGAATGTGGTGCAGTGCGGTGTGATAAATGCTTTGAGGTAGGATGGTGTCTGTCCATTTTTGTATTTGTAGGCAAGCATTAGTGTTTTGAATTTAATGTGAGCAGCTACAGGAAGCCAGTGGAGAGCATGTAGCAGAGGATTGGTGTGGACGAATTTGGGGAGGTTTAAAACAAGCCGTGGTGTTGCATTCTGGATCAGTTGCAGTGGTTAAGTAGCGCCAGACCTGAGAAGAGTGAGTTGCAGTAGTCTAACCGTGAGATGACATGGGACAGAACAAATATCAGTATCAGTGGCCTTTGTGGAAAAAAATGGACGAATCCTTTGGATTTTAAAAAGAACATTAAAAAATAAATATCAGCATGTTATATCAGTGTTACAGAGAATAAAATACACTTACCAGTGAAAAGATATTTTTTGTGACTGTCTGATTTTCACTGCAAACAGCACAATAAGAAACAACTATCTTAACACATTTCAACATTGAAATAACACAAATACACAAGTCTAGGGTTTTTTTGCCATGACCAGAAGCTGAAGCCAATTAACCAAGAGAAAGCGGGCAGTGCGCACTCTACATTATTTTCCACGTCCTTGCCCAGAACCATACAGAACTCGAAGGGGAGGGGCCAGAAATAAGACTAGGTAGAAATCTGGAACCTCATCACTAGATGCCGCTAGATACCACTAAATCCACACAATGTACCTTTAACAGGATGTATTAAACTTATGCTGCATAATCGTGAGGTGTAAGAATGCAGTCTTGTAACTGATAATGCAGTCTCTATGCAGCATGTGAACAGTGTATGAGTGAGTACACAGCACATTGAGACTTCTCTCAGTCTTACTTCACTTATTATCAGAGATGAAGCTGAAGATGTGGATCTGTCTCCTGCTGGAGTTATTCTCCATCTTCAACACCATCAGTAGGTTTATTTATGGGATTAATAGCTACAGGGTTATTGTATTATTTACTGAGTAAAGTGTATAAATGTAAATAAAGAACAAATTCCAAAAGATTAAAAAAGAAATTTATTTTATTGTTTCAGATGAATGAAACTATGCATGTGATCTATGAGATGAGACGATTTTAGTGATATGATTTACATTTATTTTAATATTTTTAACAATGTTGATTTCTTAAGGTTTAACAGTACACTGGGGAAGTTTCAAGGTTACACTCAGCTTGGGATTCATAATGCAGAGAGATTCAACAATGATACAACCTTACTGCAGAGACAAAACAGTAATTATCATTTAAAAATAATAAATGCATAATTAATCTCTAATACTGTGTATATACAGATGGAGTTTTTCCTTGCCACTGTCACCACGGGCTTGTTCATTAGGGATGTGTAGGGGGTTGTAGAAAAATGTGTAAACTCCTTTTTAAATTACTTTTTTTATGTAAAGCTTCTTTGTGACAATTTCAATTTTAAAACTGAATTGAAGTGAATGAGGCGGCACGGTGGCGTAGTGGTTAGCACGTCCGCCTCACAGCAAGAAGGTCCTGGGTTCGATTCCCAGCT